>CAWVQL010000137.1:0-59902 GCA_963932265.1 Thymelicus lineola | reverse complement strand
TCTGCATACAATATTACACAAGCATACAACATTATTTTTATTTATTTATTTATTTATTTATTTTCATGACTCCCAACTCTGTCATTATTTTCAGTAGATATGAAAAATGTTAACATTGTAATTGAAATTAAAGAACTTTTGGCTATTGAATTTGAAGCTGTCTCATCTAATTTTGTATTGTCAAATGTTATACCTAAGAAAGTCCACGCCTAAGAACTATTAGTTTATATTCTACTATAAACATTATCTTTCAAGCCAGTTTGGAATTTCGCACACACGCATACTGTAAACTTATATACATAAATAGATAGGAATATTTATGATGAATGTTGCACTTTATATTTTACGATTTATGATTGTATACGAAACTGTCTGTTAATAATAATTATGATGGTATTTAGCTAATTATTTAAATAATTCCTAAGTTGATGATTTTAGTGTATATTTAAATTTTATTTAATTTATAATAAAGTAATCCTGAGTATTAATCAAAAATGTCTTTTTATTTTTAAATTACCTTTTGGTTGTTTGTCCATCAAAGCAGAGCTGGAAAATTGTAACCTGTGATATTGCACGTAGTTTATAAAGTGCATTTTAAGATGTTGGTTTCAATTTTCCAGCTTGGGCTTTGATGGACAAGTAACCTTAAAATAATTGCCTGTAAATGGATGCTTGTATTCTAGGTTTGTGAATTTCTTAGGGGTCAGCAACAGATGGCGCTAATTTTATGCTAATTAATTTGTTTGTACTTGATATTCTTCTCCGCCAGGAGTATATGTGTTCTGTGATTCGAATATTCGACAAGACTGCTTGGATGAAGTGCTGTCTGTAACTGTGAGTAGGAAAAAATTACCCCGGTAGTTTATCACCGCTCCTTCTCCCGGGACCACTCACGGTAGGGATTTGTTGAAGCGATGCCGTTGACTGACTTTCGAAGTGTTTGTAACAAACCTACTTCGAATAAAACTCATTTCATTTCATTTCTCCACGTTACTCAACATCATCGGTGAATGTTACATGAACTATGACGGCTTGGTTACTATCGGTTAGGGAAAAATAAGATGACAGGTCAGATGCTGGTTAGCGTCGTAGTGAAATGTAGGTATTGTATATATTATTGTAAACCTTGTCGTGTACTGTTTGTCAATCCAAATAAAGAGAAAACCAAATAGCGAGGTCACCGGGTGGCGGGGGTGTGTAAGTGGGGGGGAGTGATGTCAACTGCGTTAGAATGAATGAATATTTTATTTGCAAAGATTGTAGTAACATAGAGGTCTTAATTTTAGTTTTTGAGCAGTTCACAATGTACCATGTTGATGGTGTGCTTTATATTTAGTATTACAAAATTTATTTATATGATATTAAAATTACATTAATGTCATTATCATCCTACTATAGAGACATTCACCGGTGAATCTTACATTCAACTTGTATCGGACTTTCACAGGATTTATTCGTATAAAAAATCACGAACTTGTATCGTTCAACTTGTATCACCGGTCAGACTGGCGGCTCACGTTGTGTGTATTATATCGGAGGTACATATTTCAGTACATTGCTGGTACATTGCTTTCATTGTAGTTTACGATGGGGCCGAGAATGAAAACAGTTTACATTATACGTGTTACAATTGTATTTATATGAATACATTTAGTAATTTACATAATTAATATCAACCCTTCACAACCGTTTTACTGATATCTCAATCTACATCTCAAAACTGAACGACAGTCACCTCATCATGTCAAAATACAATATATCTGTGTCGTCAATCTTCTACCTTCAGTTGTACCCTACATCCACTGTGCGTCCCCTCCGCTTCCAATAGATGGCGCTACTGGTACACAGCTTTCTTAAAGTAACGTTCAAGATCGCCGATAAGTTAATGACGAGAAAAATTGATCACAACCATCCTTGATGCGTAGAGTATATTGTGTTAAATTTAAGCTCAATCGGTGAAGAACCGAGTGTTTGAAGCGTGCACAAACAGACTTAACAATTTTATATATAAAGATGTTATAAATGCTACTCAAGCATACAACAAAAGCTAACGCACGTAACGTTACCATTTGTAAACATACACTAACCATACGGATGCACACGGCCTCAACGTCAGTCACTCATATTTGTAAATGTTAATGTTAATTTCTGTTCGCAGGGATTTTAGAATGTAATTTTAAATATGGTTTCTTACCAGAATGTATTAATTGATGTCTTTGTAGGCCCCACTTGCGACCGAACATTTTGTTACAAATATCACAGGAATATGGCTTCTCGCCAGAATGTATGAACTGATGTCTTTGTAGGTCCCACTTGTTACCAAACACTTTGTTACAAACATCACAGGAATATGGTTTTTCATCAGAATGTATTAATAATTGATGACTTTGTAGGTACTCCTTTCGACTGAACATTTTGTTACAAACATCACAGGAATATGGTTTCTTATCAGAATGCATTAATCGATGATTTTGTAGGTTCCACTTGCGACCGAACATTTTGTTACAAACATCACAGGAATATGGCTTCTCGCCGGAATGTATGATCTGATGACTTTTCAGGTCCCTTTTACGTCCGTACATTTTGTTACAAACATCACAGGAATATGGCTTCTCGCCGGAATGTATGATTTGATGTGCTTTTAGATACCCCTTTTGCGAAAACATTTTGTTACAAACTTCACAGGAATATGGCTTCTCGCCGGAATGTATGATTTGATGTGTTTGTAGATGCCCCTTTTGCCGAAACATTTTGTTACAAACATCACAGGAATATGGTTTCTTATCAGAATGCATTAATTGATGATTTTGTAGGTTCCACTTGCGACCAAACATTTTGTTACAAACATCACACGAATATGGTTTCTCATCGGAATGTATTAATTGATGTCTTTGTAGTTGCCACTTGTAACCAAACACTTTGTTACAAACATCACAGGAATATGGCTTCTCGCCGGAATGTATGATTTGATGTGTTTGTAGATGCCCCTTTTGCCGAAACATTTTGTTACAAACATCACAGGAATATGGTTTCTCATCGGAATGTATTAATCGATGATTTTGTAGGCTCCCCTTGCGACCAAACATTTTGTTACAAATATCACAAGAATATACTTCTTCCCTAGAATGTATTCTCATATGCAAAGCAACTAAGCGTTTACAATTAAATCTTTTTTTACAAACGTTACAAAAATATTCTTTATCACTACAATGTGTCCGGAGATGAGAAATAAGACAATTCCTACGATCCGTTTTATAATCACACATATCGCAATACAGTATTTTCTTGATAACATTTTGGAAATATTCTTTAACGCCAGAATGTGTTCGGAGATGACGAATAAGGTGACTCCTTTTATTTGTTTTATAATCACACATATTACAGTGAAATGACTTCATTGCTGCAGCATGCGCTTTCAAATGTTCCAGCAACTGAACATCGCTGTCAGTTTGATAATGACATATGTCACAACGTAACGTATCATCTGTGGAGGGTCCGTCAGCTGCCGGTGTCTGTTGTTTGACAATCTTCGCTTCATTCAAATCTTGCGGAGTCTTATTCATTTTCTCGGTTGTTTTCCTCACTTCTTGTGTAGACAGAGCATCGTGCAGAACTACTTCTCCTGTATACATAATAATGTTACGATATAATTACAATATTTTAACTTGGATATAAAACAGAGAATATTATAGCAATCATCTATACAGGGTGAATTTTCCAAAGGTGCATGGATGGCCAAATCCGAAACTACGAGGAATAGCGAAAAAATGCTCAAAGGAGTCTCGGGGCCGATTTTGATTAAAACTAAAACTGCATCATTACATTTTTGAAAAATCAATATTCCTACCCAGGAATCGAACCCGTTGTTTTTAAAAAAAAACACACCCTGTATTATTACACCATTCGATAGTGTCAATTGCTTTATTGGATACCTATAACAATTACTGTTATTTAAAAAAGTGAGATCTAAAAGTAGGTTAGATGACTTGGCCAGTTTTTATCAGACTGACTTTTATGACTGATGTAATGAAAACTGGCCAAGTCAAATCTAACCTACTTTTAGATCTCACTTTTTTAAATAACAGTAATTGTTATAGGTATCCAATAAAGCAAAGAAATAGAGTTAAATACTTGTTCATAATGTTATTTTGTTCGTATAAATACATATTTAGATTTTGCGTAGAACTTGGCACTCATTTAGATCTCCATTCTTTTTGCGGCGAAGCCCACAGCCAAGCATATTTTTTGTATTGAACTTGGCTCTCCTTTTTTACATTTATGTTTTTGGTGGGATATCATTACTTTTTGTAAAGAAAAATATACCCTGTTCACAAATCTTAGAGATTAAATTGACGTTTCATGGGTTGAAACGCGTAAAATTACGGGTGGGGCTGCGGTGCGGTCTACAACAGCTATGTTCGAATATCTATTTGGCGGACACTAGCGCCATTGATTAGGGTGGCATAACTCAGCAAACTTCACTCCGTTTACAACAGCCATGTTCATATACACAATAAAGGTCGTACTGAAAATCAGTAGCCGTGGTTACCCTTTTTTCCCCCGGGGGAAAAATGCATTACGCATACCACCCGGGCGCAGGGGGTACCCGAGTGTTATGTGGGACTCCCGTATAGGCTAATGAGACCCACGGTATACCCACTAAAAACCCCCCCATCTTCCTTCTCGCCGCCTTGTGACGGGGTTACGGGAACGCTTTCACACACATCCGCGACCCCGCCAGCGGCAGCCGCCCACAAGCGGCTCCATCGCGAAAGCCCTCCACGATGGGCGCACCAGATGGTAAGGTGCGCCTCCCCACTCGGCCTCCACCAGTACTGTAGCAGACTCCCCCCGAGTCTGCTACTAGGAGGCCATGGATACCAGATAACTGGTACCCGGTGAAAGATTAGGTCTGTGGTTCTTCCACCGACCACACCTCGGCCGCAGAGGATAGGGCAAGCGGCGCACCGTAATACCGACATGCCTCTTCCTCTGCGGCCCCACCAGTGCCGTTTCGGTGGAACGGCCCCGCCAGCTCGCACGGGGTAGAGAGAGTGGCGCACCGTAACACGCCTCTCCCCCTGCGATCCCTCCACGGCCGCAGAAGATAGGGATAACGGCGCACCGTAATACCGGCACTCCTCTTCTTCTGCGGTCCCACCGCCACGCGCGTCTGCAGCGAACTTGAGCCCGCTGGGAGCGCCCTCCTCGGGCCAACCGGCGGCCCAAACTGGCCGGACCTGGTTGCCTCTTAGCTTCTTAGAGCTAATTTTATATTCATTCTCGGTTTCTTAACGTCTGATTTTATTTATTTAATTGAATAAACCTTGATTCACATGCTGCAACCGTAATTGGCCAAAAAGAAACCGAGAATGAAATATATTTTATTTATCCAGCTATCAGACGCTGTCGACAGGACTACTCAACAGGACAAGTGGGAATAAACGAATGACTCCACACCATTTGACACTAAAGGTTGGGAAAAACTGCAAAAATTGTTGGCAATACTAAAATTAGCGTACCGCGCGTTCGGCCAAATGTGCGAGGTTATCAGTAAACGCGGCGAGTACGGCGCGTGCGGTGCCGATATAACCCCTGATATAGCCCTTTCATTTGACATGCAACACGTTGACACACACATTCGTTTATCAGCATAAATCATTAACAATAAATAAATAACGTCACACACACTGATGAGTTTGACTTACTGTTCTTTGTCTGGTAGTATGTTGTCCATGGCATCCACACCACAGGGAGTCCTAGTGTGGCGCTATCAGTGTGTTGCGATATTTATTATTTTATTTATTGAGATAATTAAACAGGAAAGTATCTTAATTCACACTTACCTGCAGGTACAACCGCGTGTATATCCTCCATACAATCACTGGATGATTGTTCAAGCTCAGGACAACCGTCCTCACTGCATTCCATCTTAACAACATTAACAGTATTTTCATCGACCGAATACACCAAGCTCCTGTTGGAAGTAACTTCATCATTCACTATGTCTTCATTAATAATGTCAACAATATTTTTAGTGTTAACATTAACAGCCATTTTGTTCTCGGAGTTATATGAACATACACTTGTCTTGATAAGATCGTCTACATTGGTCGCATTATTCTCTGGTATAATTTCTACCCGCAGGTTGTATGAACAAGTATTAAGATCCTCTCGACTGTCTAAATCGTCATCAGCTTCTGTCTTAACCTTATTGACAGCTACATTATTTGTTCCATCTTCACTATTAATATGACTGTCATCAACATTATCAGTTTCAGTCTTAAAACAATCAATATTTTCATATCTATCAATATTGTCGCTGTTAGTGTCACATTCTGTGTCTGTCAACTTATTTACTTCCTCTAAATCTTTGTTAGGATTGTCTACTGGATCAGAACTGAATGGATTATAGATTGCCATAACAGATTGTATTAACTCTACAGTTATCTGAAACAATATTCACAGGACGTGATTGCAGCCTATAATAAACTTGTTTATCAACGTCATCTACGGCCATAAACAACACTACAGGAGACACTAATACCATGCCAGTACAGCTTGCATGTGTACAATATGTGTTAAAATACCTGTATAAAAACATAATACTCACTTGTCCGTGTCTCCTGAGGATGTCCAGAAGCATGGAGTGCGCTTGCAAGCTCCTGCGCCTGAAGCGAGCGCAGTTCATCAGTCGGTCGGCACACTGGGAGCACAGGAGCCGAGGCAAGTGCTCTTCGTCTGCTGTCTGACAACAAACCACTTTGCTGGTCACACTACTTGCACACTAGTATACAACTAAATTAACATTTATTCCAGTTTAAAAAATTACTCAAAGATAATAATTTTACCATGATTCCAGTTAATGTCTCATATGCCTCATTCAAAACCGTAGATGTCATTGAGTACAGTTTGCAGTCTGTGGCCAAACATATTCTGCACAACTGTGGAAATACAAAATTGTGATTGTGAATAAAATAGCCAGACAATTAAAAAAGTGTAGTAAACTAATCTGTGTGTACAGACTTGCGAATCAAACTATTTACTGTGCAATATTAATACTACATGTGCTCTGAACTATGTAGGTATACTCTTGATTTTATTGTGTTGATGCAGAAACCTTAATAACACTTTGACAACGGAGCTTTTTATTGCGCCGCTACCCTTAGTGCGTGGGCGTTTATCGGCATATTTGTATCGACTATAAAAAAGAACCTAAATGACTATTCAAAAAATTATTTTTGTATCTATTAGATCTATTTTTGTATATTATGAAAAATAAATAAAAACCTAATTATAATATATTTAGTATATTAAAAAAATCGTTTCCTTTGAGCATAAATCGACAAAAAAAAAACTCTTACATAATCTAAATCTAAATTTTATATGGTATAATCTTTTTTAGTATAATATTTTTTGAAGCACGGGTAGTAACAGAGTGATATATTACAGTCTGGACAGTAATACACCGTCTTCTTCCTCCTCATTTGCCAGTTTCCTTCTTGATGGAATGTGCCGAATGAACGTAGCGCCCACGCGTGTCACTGGAATTCCTTCCCTCCACTCCCCCTTTGCACTTACAGCAACAAATTATAATGTGTGCGCTAAAATATTAAGCTACAAGCACAATAACTCCGACTCACGCCCTGAGTCCATGATTTTTAGGCAAACAGTATGAAAGTTGATAACGACCTCAGGCCGTGCGCCGCGAGTTAGAGAAATTTAAGGAGCACGGACTGAGTTCGTGGGTCGCTGTCAAAGTGTTAAGTAGATTTCCTGTTAACACCAAGATCAATACAAACTTGGATATTGTCAACGGGCACAGCGTCTGCGTGCTGACGACGCTCCATTGTGGTCAGCAACAGGTCCTTCACCAGGGAACGCTCGGAGAAGATATTGCTAATCGCCTTGCGCTCCTAGCCCGTCTGGCAGAGCACTAACATCCACACCTGTACAGAGACAGCTCTGTGGGTGATCGGTGTCAGAACTACTCAATGAGCAGTTCCAACAATTATTTTCTTTGGTGTTCAATTATTTATCAGCATGAAGTAGTCAGATGCAGGGTAAACTTGAACGAATGTTCAAATCACTAACATCTAGTATGTACCGCACTGATTGTCTTTATATCGATGTAGGATTTCCTAACAATGATATTTAGTACAAATCACAGAGTACTTTGCTATTATGTAGAAAAATATTCTTCAATTATAGTTTATGTTGAAATTATAACAAGCTTTTCTGTGTGGATGACATGAGTGACCATGACATGAGTCAGTGTCACTTACTGACATTGTGACGTATTCTTTTCTCTATGGTACCTTCATGGATATATTACTCTATCTGGATCACTGACTTTGTAGAGATACCTGAAGTCCGATGACGTCAAATCAAAAGGAACATTTTAGTATTGTGTCTATACTCGTATCATCTGTAGTCCATGTTATCCATAGCTAATTTTGAAGAAATTGTGAAGGACAACCTCAATCCGACTTGTATGGAATAGTCATTCTGATATGACTTCATCGGACATTAGGTACCTACCTCTAAAGTCAGTGATCCAGATAGAGTATTATTCGAATCAGGGGCAGTCGACTCGCTAAAGCAAACCTAATTTATACTTGCGGGGGACAGAACTGGGTTGCCAACTTCAGAGCGAGACCTAAATTCAGAGATAATTTTGGTTATTTTTATACTGGCAAAGATTTAAAGATTTAAAGATTTATTTGTCATAAAAACAGTTTTACAATAGAAATATTATGATTGTAAACAACGACAATAGTTGAGACTGTGTCGCCGCTGTTTACGCCCACCTCGGAGAAACACGAAATACAAACAATACCTTAAATCTATTACAATGACATATTTGTGTGGATGTGCGTGTGTGTGTGCGTTTGTGTATGCATGCGTGTGTATGTGTGTGTGTGTGTGTGTGTGTGTGTGTGTGTGTGTGTGTGTGTGTGTGTGTGTGTGTGTGTGTGTGTGTGTGCATGTGTGTGTGTGTGTGTGTGTGTGTGTGTGTGTGTGTGTGTGTTTACAAGGAATTTATAAAATATTATTAGAAATAATTAATTAATTATTAATTCGGTCTCATCGTATGTTAACTTTTGCAAGAATTCCGTCAATTTTAATTTGCATTCATGGTACCTATATGGATATAGATGTAAGATTCCATTTACTTTATTATATATTCGTGTTGCAAGATAATCAAAATGACGCCTAGCTAATGCACTATTACATCTTATTATATCAAATATCCGAGCTGCCCGTCGAGAGTTTGCATTTATATTGACATAAGGGGCACTTAAATGTTTACGTAGTACAGTCTGCCGGATGTATAACTGTCGAACTGTCAGAACATTAGCAATCGAGTAAAGCTCGGTTGTAGGAAAACGGGTTGGTTTTGAGTGTATTACCTTTAACACTGCACGTTGCGCTCTCTCTAAACGGAGTATGCTGGTTTTGCCAGCTCCACCCCAGACTGGAAGGCAGTATAGCAATACAGATTGAGTCAAGGAGTAATATACCATCTTGAGAGTTTCCTCGTCAATAATTCGGCTCAGCGTTTTAAATATATAAATTAATTTTCTAACTCTGGATACTGTTTGATCTATTTGTCCCTTCCAGGACATAAGACGATCTATTTGAACTCCAAGGTACTTAACTGTATGAGTCGGCGTTAATTTTGTACAGGAACAAGATCTTTCATCTTTACAACGATGGGCTGTAATAGTGAATGCTTCAGCAGGTAAGGAAGATGTACTAGCAGAGAAGGTTAAAAAAGTAGTTTTATTTAAATTTATGGTGAGCAAATTTTTATCTAACCAGTCGACGATCGTTCGCAAAGCTGTTTCGGCATTGAAACAGGCTTCAGCCCAAGTGATAACGTGAACAAGAAGTGCAGTATCATCCGCGTAAGTCAGTATTTTACATTTATTTATAGCCAAACTGCAAAGGTCGTTAATATAGATAAGAAATAATGTCGGCCCAAGTACACTCCCCTGTGGAACGCCATAAGTTAAGGGTAAGTCGAAACTCACGTAATTTTCAATTTTAACACGTTGTTTACGATCGGTAAGATAGCTACGAAGTAACTCAAGAGTCTACCCTCGCACTCCAATGTGCTCTAGCTTCCTCAAGAGAATGGGGATAGAAACAATATCGAATGCCTTAGAGAGGTCCAGGAATATACCGATTGTTTTCAATTTTGAATTAAAGTTACTTATAATAGTATTTGTAAGATCTAAGACAGAGTCTTCGGTGGACTTTCCATTTCGAAAGCCATATTGATTCTCTGACAGGATATTGTAAGTACTAATGTAATTTTTTATACGGTTATTTATTATTTTCTCAAGAATTTTGGATAGAGTAGTTAGTACAGAGATAGGTCTAAAATTATTGATACTGGTTCTATCTCCACTCTTAAAAATCGGGTGTACGACGGCTATTTTAAGGCTGTCGGGAAAATTCCAGAAGTTAGGCATAAATTAAATATGTGAGTTAACGCTGGTACAAGTGCGTGACGTGAAGCTTTTAAAAGTGTTGCCGGTATTCTATCCCATCCTAAAGCACACTTTTTAATCCTAATATGATACGTTCAACTTCTTCAGTGTCCGTGCTTATCAGAGCCATAAAATTGACTTGAGGGTTAGATTGGAGTAACGAGGTTTTATTATGGGGTAAATCGGTGAATCTAGAAGCCATATTGCTGCCAATGGAGCTGAAATATTTGTTAACGTTGTTAACAGAATGACCTGGGCTTGAATCTATTTTCAGTAGATCAGAGGCAGAAGTAGTTTTGTTATTGAGAAACACTGTGTTTTTGATAAAATTCCATGTAGCTTTGGGGTTATTCTTAGCTTTCTGAAACTGCAGACGATCGTAAGCTAGTTTTATCTTTTTTAATAAATTTGTGCACAAATTCCTGTAGCGGGTGTAAGTTAGTCTAGTTATTGGGTTATAAGGATCTTTCTTGGACAATTTATGAAGACAGCCTCGATTTCGTACACAACGCAGTAACCTAGATGTCATCCAAGGTTTAATTATTCTGTTTTTGCTTGAAACATGTACAGAGCGTGAGTGCGTCTCCACTATAATCATAATTGTACTAACTAACGCATTAGTCGCAATCTCTGCATCTGCCATAGCCATTATAAAGGAGAAATCAGTATTATTTATGTCATTTGCACAGGAAACTTCGTCAAATATAATTTTGTTAAGGGCAGCTTTAGCTGTTCTTATACTTCTACTTCAGCAGAAAACAACGGGTGCATGATCTGTAATAAAAGAGTCAATAACCAAGGTGACAGAGGCTGTGTTCGCTTTAAGTAATACATGATCTAAACAACTACTGTTCCTAGTCGGAAATACATGGGCAGGGAGTAAAGAGTTAGCAGCAGCAAGTGTTAAATATAAATCAGCATTGGAGTCTCCAGACTCTGGCATTATATTGATATTGATATCCCCGATTACAGTGATTGTTTTAAAATTACTTAGCGACTTAAGCGTGACATCAAAAGAGTCTAAAAACGTTGATATATTTCTCTGAGAAAGTGAGCGGTAGAGAGCTACCAAAGCGAGCTCATTAGCAAATTTCAGCACCAGGCAATTTGCATCATTAAAAGAAGGTTTATACACTGTACAAGGCAAGTTGTCCTTAACATAAGCCACCACGCCATCGTTCTGATTTGTGTGATTAGTCTGAAACGAGGAGTATCCTGGTAACGTTGGTAGATAGGGACATTTGCTTAACCAGCACTCACCTAGAATAAGATCATCGAAAATTATATTGATTCGCTTCAGTAATATTTGGAGCTCGTTAAAATTACAGCCTATGCTTCTAATATTTAAGTGCAAAACAGTGAGAGAATTTTCAATGGTTTTAATATGATCTATGCAGTTTTCTGGCGAACATATGTATGCTTGTGAAATGGATATCTCCTCAATATCATTAGTAATTTCAAGTGTACTATCCATTATTATAAGAATTAGGAATAAACATAAGGTACTGCAACACGATAGACCAGTGAAGGGAATCGATGGTTTTAGCAAAAGAATAACATATTATAAAGATGAGTAGAGACCGAATAAAATGTATATGTGTAGTGTAAGTGTGTAATGTGTGTAGAATAAGAAATAATGAGATCAAACATAAAAACGACTTAAATAGTAAGCAAAAGAATAAAACTAGTCACAATTTTTGAGAGTCACTCAATGGCTTCAAGTCACATTCGTTTTTAATGAGTATAGCTGCATCGCCTTCCTTTTTTCTTAAAAAGATCTTGCCATTAGTAACCCAGCAATAGTCAAACGAGTTTGATCTTGCATATTCTTTACTGAGATAGAGAAGCCTTTTCATTTTCGGACTTAAGTTTTCGGAGATAAAGACAGGTTTACGCGGGCCTTTTATATGGAGGGTTTCTGTACTAAATTTACTTGTCTTATTGCTCTTATTATAATTTTTGTAGTTCCGTATTATCTCTTCTTTTTTCATAACAGATGTAAAGTCTAAAATTATTGTTTTAATGTCAGGGTCTTTAGAATTGATCCGGAAAATGTCTCTCACGCCATGCGGATCAATAGTCGTACTTAGGACATTAGCTATGGATGTCACCTGTTTAAGAAGTCCCTGCTTAGTTTCACCTGTGGTATAGGGAATATTCTTTATCTCTACACACGTCACCCGCTTGTGACGCTCCAATTGTTCAAGTTTCTCGTCTAATACCTGTATAAATTTCAAGTTTTTACGGCGTTCAGATTCAAATTTATCTATTTGTGATTGTATGGCATCAAATTTGTTCGATAGGAAGTCTGCAGTGGTTTGAAGAATCGTGCTTTGTGACTTGATCTCTTCAATAGCAACGGCTATTTGTTCCATTTTAGAGTCTTGAGTGGCTTGATGGCCCTTGAATTCTTTAAACATGGCCTTAATTTCGGACATAAATTGAGACAATTCTTCATTACTGTGCTCAGGGCGTTTGCGCCGATGACTGACATTAGCAGTGCCGACATCCAAGTCCTCCATAGAACGTGATCGGTCAGATTCAGATTCGGAGTAGGGTAAGAGTGGCACCCTTCGTACATCTTTTTTTCTATGTCTTATAAAAAAATAGCTAACAAATATTATTGCCCGTTTTTAGTACTATTTTATGATAAATATATCTGGGCATAAATAAAACTTACTATAATATCGAAACAAACTAATATGAGATAGTAATAATAATTTTTCTGAAAAATGGGAAATGTACGAAAGTGCCCCGTAGCAGGGGTACATTCGTACAGGGCCTAGGGACCTTTCGTACAATGAAATAAAAAAAGCTGTTTACTTATTAAAAACATATATTATTAATCTGTTGTTTACATATTATGTAACAGTATTATTAATTAATTATTAATCTACTGAACATTGTAGACAATAAAGTTTCAGGTAGAATTGCAACAATGTCCGACAAAAAGACCGCTCCTTGGTCTTTCAGATTTGGAAAAAAAATTACCAAGAACCTGGTTTCTTTCTTTAAAAAAACGTGATATTCCATTGGCCCATATTTTTTTTAAATCTTTTCCGTCATAATGAAGAACAGTCGACTTTTTCTCAAGTTTTACTAATACTAAGGTTTTTTCATTCATTTTCTGGCTCAATAATGGTTCTTCTTTATTGGATTCTTCTTCAAAATCAGATCCTTCACTCGATAAAGGTGAAAACAGCTCTCCCTTAAACTTATATTGGCTTCATCTTCACTATCAGTTTCCAACTCTGCATCTTTCTTTTGTCTCTTTGGTTTAGCTCTTGTTTTTTCATTTTTTAATTTTTTGTTTTTCTGCTTTTCGGGTGCGTCTGTGTAAATTCTGGACTTTCCAAGTATTTTTCCTATTTTCGGCTTTGTACTTTGATCCCTGTTTACTTTAGGATAGGTGGTCCGTACAGCACGGGGAGCATTCGTACAGTATACGAATGTTCCCCACGTAAACTTGTACGAAAGTACCCCAACCCACTTTATCAGTAAATAAATTTTAAAATAAAATAAACTGTCAAGGATTTCCACAAAACATCGTTAAAATATGAAACTATAACATTCATTCATCAATTACATCAAACTATTTATTCGACTAAAGCTAATAATACATCAGAAATATTGTTTTGAAATTTTACTTAAAAAATTACTTACCGAGTGTAAAAACACGTCACAATTTGTACCGGCAAAATTGTCGGCTGGACTGTCGCTGAGTTCCGTATGGGGCGCAGGAGTTGTGAGTATAATCTACGCATACTACTACAACAGCGCTAACATATTTACAACCATAGATATGCACACTGTACGAAAGTTCCCTCTGTACGAAGGGTGGCACTTTCCCCCTATTGACAGTAATGCGTGAGTGAACCTCTGTGAGCCGTGAGTGAAGTTATTCCGTACGGTGTGCGTAGGCGTTATTGGAGCCAGCAATCCCAGAGCAACAGCATATAAAAGCGAAACTTCCCGCTCAGCAAAACAAATCAAGGTTTTAAAGTTAAAAATGTTGCGGTTCATGCATCAACAGTACCAGGCACTCATAATATTGAAGTATAGCACATTCACCGTCGAAGAGATAAGAGATAGATGGGTCCTGGTACAACAAACTGTAGATAGGGCAAACATTAGTATGTTATCTGTCATATCTGTCAATTTTTGCGTCTCAATAACCTTCGGTGGATAGAAGATATCTACCGATGACATCGATCTACCTTTCGGAGGGCCTACTCATACCGGAGAGTACGTTGGTCTGTACAAAAATGAAAACTTGTGTCTCAATAACGCTTTGACACTAGGGCTTGAATATCGGAATCTCAGAATCTCGTAATATCGGAATCTCGGACCGTTTGATCCGATATTACAATTCCGATACTGAATGGTCCGATATAGGGCTTGTAATATCGGAAGGTTTTCAAATCCGATATTGATTTTCGATATTAGATCTCAATATAGGAATTCCGACATTGATATCGGAATTTTAAATTTACTTTATAAATTGCAAATGTTAGTAAAAGTTGGATTGGGTTCAATAAAAACATGTTTTAAACACAATTCTTCAATTTAGTACAAAACTTAGTATGTTTATGAATCCAACTGAATACTAAATGAAGCTATATTTTGTCTGTTTTGCGAATAAGCAAGTTTTAAAAATAAAGTGTGAGAGACAGATAGAACTATTATAGCTATTGTATTGCTTTCTTTGTGCAATAAGCAGAGCAGTCTCGCAACAGGAATTTGCTTAAAGAGTTCTACCGCGTGCTTCACAGGTAGCTAAAATATAATTACTTGCTCAATTTTGTGGCCTAGTCGACCATACCTCGTTGCATGTATTATAGGTCTTTACCTATGAAATTGGAGATTTGTATGAAAATTTTAAAATAAAGAAATATTTGTATTTTCTTATTTTAGCTAATCAAAATACTGTTTTGGCAACAAAAGGCAGTTTGTTTATCCCTTCACTGTATATGTCCGGGGACTGGAAGCGATGAAGTCAGCGAAATCGTTTTGTACCGCCTCTCGGGTGTTGAACATAAATAATTATCACACAATAACTACCTTAATATTTAAAACAGTAATATATAATTACCTTTAGCAAAAATAAACATAAAATAAAGACATAGATGATTGTTCGGAAAAGGGATGCATGAGATGTATGTATTTATGTGTGTGTGTGTGTGTGCGCGCGTACGCGTGTGTGTGTGTGTGTAAAAATAAAATATAACACTCGAAAATCATAAGCACAAATAATATTACACAATGTTAACGGCATCATCCTGTACATGCTGCATTCCTTATGTTGTAAGTTAATCATTGTATTTATTTGCAAATACCCACATTTTGTAAATCTCACCGCTTGCTTACATAAAAGTTATCATAAGGATGTAGGTACCAAATGTTTAGTTTGTATAATGTGTACATATTTCGATACCATTATTGATGTGAATAGCTCATTAGTGTACTGTGTATCCAAGACAAACCTCTTGCAGGTTTTATGGATACTCATTGCAAAAATCTGTAATAATTTTTTGTTATTAATAAATTAAAAAAAAAATCAAAATTTTGAAAAAAGCAGAAATCTGTTAGGGCAAGGTCCAGTGAGTACAGTGGGTAAAGGAGAGCTGTAACTCTTGTAGCTTTGCGATGGTTTGTCGTAAAGTGTGAGCTCGCGCGTTGTCGTGGAGCGCTTAAGAGCGATTAACCAGCCTTGGTTGTTGAATTGCGAGCTTCTCCATCAATGTTTGCAATTCTTGACAACAGACATCTGACGTCAATGTTGTGCCATTCAATAAGAAGCTGTAATGTACAAGTCCGGCACTGGTCCACTGGACAATCATCATCATCTTCCTATGGGTAATCTTTTTTAGCGCACTGAATAGGTGCTGTACCCAGGTCCACCCACTGAAATGAACGCTTACGGTTGTCGTACAAGATCCACTTTTCATCGCAGGTAACAATTCAATTTAGAATTCCCTCGTTTCTATGCCGATTCAGTAGTGCTATGCATGTTTCGACGCGCGACTGTCTGTTGTTCGCTTAGTTCGTGTGGCACCCACTTATCTACTTTTTTATCTTTCCGATTTGACGCAAGTCTTTCAATGTTGTTTTAACACTAATTACAAAGCCCGCAGCAAGCTCAAGCGTAGATTGAGTTAGATCCGCTTCTACAATCACCTTCAATTACTTGTGGTAGACAATGATTATCGGCCGACCGCGAGTCTCGTTTTTCAACTGAAAACTTCCAGATTTAAAAAGATTGAACCAATAATGGACCGTGTTTTGCAGGCAGTATTTGGCCCGTAAAAGTTGTTAATGTTTCATGTTGTTTGCGCAGCGGTATTTCCACGTAGGAAATTTTATATTCGAAAATTGAACAAATTTTCAGTTTATAATAATAATAATAATAATAATAATAAATCTTTATTTCAGGCATCGAGGCCCATAACATAAATACCTTACAGACTAACATACATACAAAAATATAGACTTAAAAACTAATTCACTTTTTCGCGAAGTGAGACGCGCTTTCGGTGACTCCCGGTGGTCGTCGTCGTCCACGGAACTTTCGGAAGACGACCCCCTTTGGCCACAGCTCCTCCTTCAGGAAATCCGACAGGAGTTCGGTTGGAACACGCACAACAAACGAGTTAAAGTTGACTGCGTTGCGCGATTCCAACTTCTCAACCAGCGCCCGACACTTTGTCTTCTTCTCCAAATACTCCACGACATCGGAGACCTTCGTGGTGTAATGGAGACGGGAGACGTAAATGTAGGTCACTGGAACGGCGGGACGCAGGAGATGATTATGTCCTGTCGGTGCAGTACCGCATTGGTTACGACAAAGAGGCTTCCTCTTCTTCTTCTTCTCCACTTTGATGAAGCCATCTTTGTCCGGCTGGCCAGTGGGCACCGTACTAGGAGGGGGTTCGTTGCGGGAGACTCCGCTATCCCTCTCTGCCCTCTTCTGTACCCGAATTTCGGGTTGCTGACAGGTTACAGCTGCGGCATAGTTACGTTGAGGCGTAGACGTAACCATGCAAGGCGACACCTTCCGGGGTGGAGGTGTGGGACGGGTAACGCGCACGTCACTGCTTACTCGTGCGGGGACAGTGGCCGGCGATGAGTCAAGTTTCGCTGACTCGAAACTCGCTGACGAGGCTACATGTGCCCCGCGACGCGTGTTGATGTTATCGGCCTCTGGTGACCTACTAGCCGCTAAAGCGTTGCGCAATGTCGCCACTTCAGCGCGTAAATCACTGATGGTGTTTTGGGAGGCCTCCAACTTCAGCACCACTTCCGCCAGACTTGTCTTCAGGATGTTTATATCCTTAAGTAGCCTGGTGACGTCGACGTGATCGAACGTGACGGGCGGCAACTTGTTGAGGTTCCTTGCCACGAACGACGGCACGTCATCGGGATCAGTCTCCTTAAGTAGGTTGATAACATCCTGGAGACTCTTCTCGCCCTTCTCATCCTGTCTGCGGGATGGCATCCGGTCGATCTTCCCGAGCGACTGGTACAGGAGCGTCTTCGCATCAACGATCTCTTCACGTGTGAAGTTGGTCTTACAGATCTGGATGATGCTCATCTCGTCCATTGTATCAATCCATGGCGCCAAAATCTACCACAATTTAACAAAAACAAAACACTATTTAAACAAATGACTGAATTTGAAATTAAAATAACACGGCTTTCGAATAAAATTTATTTGAATTTCGAATTGTACGCCACTACACAGATAATTAAATCTAAAAATACTGGTTATAAAGTCTCCAATTACATAGGTAAAGGCCTGATATTAAAATCTATTTTTTTAATTCAAATACAAAAAATACTGATTCCGATATTACGATATCGGTTGACACATACCTGTCGGTATTAGAAGTTACCAACTGTCGGAATTTTTCATATCACTCGATTTCGACGGATAATTTGTAGATTTCTCGTAGTGAAAAAAAAATCAAATAATCATGGATTTGGGTGAATTTCAACAAACTCGAATTTTGCCTAATTACAGTGGCGAATTTAAATTTGCTGTTTCTGATAAAAAAATTTGACCTAAATAATAGATAAAGAGTTGTACTAATTAATCATATACTAGAGATCGAAAAAAAATGATTAGTTCATGAGATATTTCTATTTGAAATTATCAAATGCCACCGAAATTATTAAAGGACCACCGGAATTAAAATCCAAGCCACCGAAATTGATTAAATTTAACCTTGATGTTTCTAATACACTTTATTTAGCATAAACAATATGTAAATAGTAGTGATAATTAGTCATATAGTAGAGATTGAAAAAAAAATTATTTGTTCCGGAGATATTATCAAATTACACTATCAAATACCACCGAAATTAGCACCACTGGAATTAGAATTTGATCCACCGAAATTGATTTATGCCCATGAGAAATCATAAAGGCAGGATCATTTAATACTTTAAAGATATTATGTACATTTTAAAGAATAGGAGTCTAGATGAACGGACTCCTTTTAGCGGTAATTAGACAGGCCCATTGCACTTCTGAGCCACGTTTATAAGCTGTTTTCGAGGGTCCTCACAAATCGCATTGCACGCAGGCTTGACGACTTCCAACCTCCCGAACAAGCAGGATTCTGCAGTTTAATCTTTACCTACTCTTTTTATTTTTACTACCTTTATCTACTGTAATTGTACTGAGTTGTACTTAGTTTGACTTTATATTATTGCATGCTCATCAAGGCTAAATTTATATAGTTATATCGAAACTTCTGCGGGGGGGCACTGGTGACCTGTACCACAGGTTTTTTATAAATACCTATTTCAGGCACCAGGCTCTCACAAAATAGGTTTAAGATAAACTATGTAATGTATTACAATAAGGCACAATTTGTATAACCTATTGTGAGAGCAAATAAATAAAGTATTATTATTATTATTATTATTATTATTATTATTATTATTATTATTCCGAAAAGGCTACAGCACCATAGAACATGTATATGTTCTACACACACACACACACACATTGCGGCAGATTATACAAAAGACCGAGGACTATAACTTGCCGTTATGTATAGCCTATGTGGGCTATGAGAAGGCCTTTGATTCTATCGAGATCTGGGTGGTACTAGATTCTCTCCAGCGGTGGCGGATCGACTACCGGTTTGTACTCATCCGCCATCATGTCCGTCAGAGTACACGACACAGCAACGAACCCCATCCAACTGCAGAGAAGTGTCAGACAAGGATGTCATATCCCCAAAACTGTTCACCGCTGTGTTGGTAGACGTGTTCAAGCTGATGGAGTGGAAACAACATGGCATTAACATCAATGGCGAATACATCACACACCTCCGATATGCCGATGATATAGTCATCCTGGCGGGTTCCCTGGAAGAACTTGGAACAATGCTCGGGGGACTTGAACAGCGCCTCACAACGGGTGGGTCTTAAATCATGTCGAATGTCCATGTCACACCCGTATCGGTTGTTGTTGACGGCGTTGCTCTCGAAGTTCTAGACGAATACAATTACCTGGGACAAGTGATCCAGATGGGTAAGTCCACCTTCGAGAAAGAAGTCACTTGTAGAATCCAACTCGGATGAGCTGCGTTCGGGAAACTCCGTCATATATTGTCGTCCAAAACACTACCTCAGTGCCTGAAGTTTAAGGTGTTCGAGCAGTTTGTGTTGCCGGTGATCACATACGAATCCGAGACGTGGTGCTTTACTATTGGCCTAATCCACAACCTCAGAGAAGCGCAGCGGGCTATGGAGAAGGCTATGCTTGGTAATTCTCTACATGATCGCATCAGAAATGAGGAGATCCGTAGACGAACAAGGGTAACCGACATAGCTCGAAGAATTAGCCGGCTGAAGTGGCAATGGGCGGGCCACATAGTGCGAAGGACCGATAACCGTTGGGTAAGAAAGGTCCTCGAATGGCGCCCACGTCTCGGAAAAAGGAGCATAGGATGATAGGACGTCCCCCGACCAGGTGGACTGACGACCTGAAGAAGACAGCGGGCATCCGCTGGATTCAGAAGGCTCAGGACCGGTCAGAGTGGTGCAAGTTAGGGGAAGCCTATGTCCAACAGTGGACCTCCAAGGGCTGATGGATAGATGGAGACACGCTTGTATTTCTATGGCCTATACTTCCCTATACGCTTTGATTTGCCACCGGAGCCACCGAGATTGCGCCACCGGACTTAGAATCAGAGACAAAACTTGAATTTTAAAGAAAACTTTTAGTCACAGGTTAACTTTTATTTCACAATTGTAGCTGAAAACCGTTAATGGAACCCTCCATAATATTTCTAGATAATCTGCTTTGTACTTTTACTAATATACATGACATCGGAATTGGATGATTTTGTATTCCTGCGCCACCGCAGTTAGTACTTACGTGTTTGGCAGGAAAATTACGCAACCAGGCGGTCATCCTAACACGCAGTTTGCAAGAGCACAACTGAACGGTGCGGGGAGAGCCAGTAAGGTGTCTTCCAAATCGTGAAGTAACAAGTAATGAAGTATACAAAATGCGCCACCGGAATTGCTTTTTTTTGTAGGACATTTTTAAAAGATGTTTTAAGAGCTGTTGTTTAATCTTAAATTACTCCATAAATATATATTAGTTGTGTTATTTAATGTATTTCTAAAAAACATCCCCTTTCAATGAAATTTATTTACCAAAAAAAATTAAATTAATAAAATATGTAAATAAACGCAGTTTGGACAGTACACCGGAATTAGATTTTAGTTCTTAGATATTTTTTTATTAAGAATCTATGTATTAAATACCTCTGAATACTTCACTATCATGTAGATCACTACTTAAACTACCTTTATAAAATTATGCATAATTGTAGTTTATCTCCACACATTAATTTTCAACCTCGCCGTCTCAAAAATGCACTTGGGAAATTCACCCATTTATTAATCAGTGATGAGTGATATTGAATGGTGTGAAGCCTGTAAATTTGATTCCGCCTTTTTTAATACCAAGATTGCTGAAATTATCCTCGTAAAAATATAATGACTGTATTGTCTGAATCCAAATTTGTTTATAAGTAGGTACCTAGATTCAGATTAAACAAAACGGCATTGAATGAGAATTGTGGAAAATTTCTTTCTTTAAAGTTCTAGGTAAGTAGGTATTTTAATAAAACAAGAACACAAAGCTTTTTTTAAGTAAAATATATTTTGAAATTATTTATTTATTTCCCAATAAATGTAAAGATAACAGGTTAATTTCAACTTAACAGCGTTTACAATTTACACGTTGTAAATAATCTATGGCCGTTCTGCGAAATACAGCAGATGTCGAGTAAAATATGTCCAGATCTGGGTTCCAAGCCAGGATCCCATTGAGCAAAGTTACTGCACGAACCAAGGGTGATTCTCTCACCAACTGCAAATTACATCTTGGTACTGCTAACAACCTTCGTCGACGTGCGTGAGTGTAGTTGTCCGGTACATACAATAAAACTTGTTCCAGCACTGAGGGGTTAGAGATACTACCTCTAATTAGCTTAAAAAATAGTTCAGTAGAGCCATGTATCGTCGAACTTCGAGGGAATCGTAACCTGTCATTCCAAGTACAAATAAACTTGGATACAATTAGGGATAACCTACGAAGAATTCGTACTGCCTATGGTAAAGCCATCTTAAGAATTTTCTTTAGAGTTTCTCCACCATTGTAACAAAAACATTTTGCCTTTTCAGAAATAATAGTGTGTCCCTGCTACATCAATAGCTAAATTGGCCTTAAAAAGAAAGGCACATCATCTTTTGAGGGGTCTGGACTTCATCTGAAAAGAAATTTGCTTTTAGTACATTTGGCAACAGTTTGTGTTTGCGAAACATAATAATAATAGTATAGTAAAAGATATCCTCAAAACATTTCCAATTTAGACCTAATGTTTTAGATAATTCATTATAATTCATGTCAACAGAATCGTTATTATTTATGTCGTTAGAAATAATTTTTAAAATGTCTTTAGAATTAGAGTGCCATTTTCTTAAATTAAATTGTGCTGATTTTAATGTTGATTTTACTCCTTGACATAATTGAAGTGTCTCTTTAATGGTTGAGCCACCAGAAAGATAATCATCTACATAAAAATCGTGAAGTATGGATTGTTTTATGTTGTCGTCTGTACTATCATGAGCTAATTGCACTAAACATCTAGTAGCTAGGTATGGCGCTATAGCACTGCCATATGTCAAGGTGTTTAAGGTGTATGTTTTTAAACTTTGTGTAGAATCAGATCGCCACAAAACTAATTGCAAAGCTCTTTGTTCGTCATTGACCCACACAAATCGATACATCTTCTCGATGTCCGCAGTAACTACATATTTATGTTGCCTAAACCGCAATAATATGGTAAGTAAATCATCTTGAACTGTGGGACCGATCATCTGAATATCATTAAAGGATTTGCCCGATGTTGTGGCAGCGGATCCATCAAAGACTGCTCTTAGTTTTGTGGTTGTACTAGATTCTTTTAGTATGCCATGATGACAAAAGTAATAGTGAGGATGTGGTACTGGTGTCTGAATAGGAGTCATGTGCCCTAGCTTTATGTATTCTTCCATGAAATCTACATACAAAGCTTTAAAATTTGCATCTCGTTCGAAACGGCGCTCTAAAGAAAAAAATCTACTTTTAGCCATTTCGAAGGAATTACCTAAAACATCTGGTGATTTTTTTAAAGGCAAAGTTACAACAAACTGTCCGTTTGAGCTACGTTTTGTAGATTTCATGAAGCTTTCCTCACAAGCACGCTCTTCTGAAGTAAGCTCGTGCTTTGTGGGAATGGTGTCGAGCTCCCAAAACCGTGATAAGTCTGTATTAGAATGGTCACTCTGGGTGAACATACATACAGGTGAATTATTAATATTAGATTGTAAGACACCAGAAATTAACCAACCTAACCGTGATTCGATTAAAGTTGGCTTATTCTTGCCAAGTTGAATTTTATTTGCGCCTACGATGCCCCAAAATATCTCCGCTCCTACTAGAATGTCGATGGATGACGGCAAATAAAAAGTGGGGTCGGCAAGACAAATACCATCAGGCAAGGATAAGTTGTGTGTGTTCACTAGTGTGTTAGGTATGGAAGAAGTGATCTCAGGTAGAACGAGGCAGTCAATGCTGATCCTATAGCCACTAACAGAAGACTCAAATGTGATTGAGCAAGTTTGTGTACTACTGGACGCTAAGTTATTTATGCCTATCACCTTCGAACTTGTTGAATGAGTAGGTAAGTTTAATTTAGATAAGAAGTCCTTAGCTACGTAGTTCGCCGTGCTGCCGTTGTCAAGTAGGACTCTGGCGCTGTGTGGCTCCCCGGTAGCGTCGAACACTTTCACCATTGCTGTGGAAAGTAAAACAATTTGCGATTTAATGGAATTGTTAGCAGACAAAGCAACGTTGTGGTCTTGTGCCACTGAAGGCTCTTTATCTACGTGAAGTAAAGTGTTATGCTTTAACCTACAATATTTGCAACTACTGAGCCTACATGTAGATGGTTTGTGCCCTGGACGTAGACAGTTATTGCAAATATTCCAACCACTAACCTTTTGAAGACGCTCACTGGCAGGCAATTTTCGAAAATCTACACAATTAAATAAATGATGGCCCTGTTTGCACATGGGACATTTCAAAGATTGTGAACTGCGGGCTGTAGATATTATTTTCTCTGGGGCTGTAGTGACCACGAAAGCTTTTGATTTATTTTGTAGTGTGTCCGTTTTTGTTTTTGTATTAGACTCCTCAAGACTCTCCAAAAGATCTGCACGATTACCAAGAAATGTCAAAAAATAATCTAGATTTGGTGAGTCCGTTAATGAGTTCCTACTCTCTTCCCACTGCCGCTTAGTTTTGTGATCTAATTTATCACACATTATGTGAATAATTAAACTGTCCACGAGCCAATGATCAACTGACTCGGAACGCAAAGTGCCTAATGCTCGTAATTTTTTTTTCGTTACATCAATGATATGTCTTATTGATTTACTTGATTCTCTTTGACATGGTTCAACCGAGAATAAGGCTTGTATATGATTGTTAATTAACAAGCGCTTATTGTCATACCTTTGACATAATAATTGCCATGCAACTGTGTAGTTATCAGCTGTGAAATCTAAATTATCAATAATATGTAGGGTATTATCCTTGAGAGAAGCTCGCAAATAATGGAGTTTATCAATGCTATTCATCTCATCATCGTTATGGACCAATGATATGAAAATATTTTTGAATTCGAGCCAGTTCTGATAGCTGCCTGTAAAAGTAGGTATTTCAACAGTCGGTAACTTAACTCTCCGTTTGTGTCCTTGAATATCCCCGCCACCCGAGCTCACCGCCGAAGAATTCAGTGCCGTTGCTGCGTTGCGGCTGAGCGGGGCCAGGCAGCGCGCGCGGGCAACCAGCTCGTAAAACTGGCTCTCGAACTGCTCGCGCTCGCTGTACTGCTCGTCGGGATCCTCCATCAGAGCCTCGATGTCAGACTGTAATGCGTCATATTTTACGTCGTATATTTTATTTTAGTAAAAAATAAAGTCTATACTCACGTAATTGTTGAGCAATGTCTTTCATTTATTCATAAAACTAATTAATATTACTAAAATTATGAGAACACATACGTTGTTTGTATTTTGGGTAACCAAGCGACACAAACGAATGTCAAATAACAATAACATGTCACCGTCATCAGTCAGGATACCTATCAGTACTAAACTTCAAATGCTGCGTTTTGTTACTAGTGAAGCATTGTTCGAGGTTACAGTTATTATTATTTTATTAACTTTATCTGCAAAATTTACAGCACATTGGGAACAAATTATCATTTTAATATTAAAATGAAATAAATTTATAATCAAAAACACGGAGTTCCTTTTTATAATAAAAGGTATAAAAAAGTATAAAAGTATAAAAAATGATATTGTCAGGCAAAAACGAAATTTTCAGAGGGACGTAAAAACCGGAAATAGAAATGTCATTGAAATGTTATCTACCGATGAGTTGACTTCTGTTTGCTTAATTTTGATTTTAGAGACGGCAGTTAATGGCAGATAAATCTTTACTTTTTATCTCTGCTATGTACCAGAGTTCGACTGACAGTATAATATTGAGACCGGCCGTTAATTCGTAATGTTTTCACTTGATCTTTTTTCCACTGTATAGGTAACACTTAAACACACAGTTTCACGTTTTCCACACTGAAATCCAACAACTTTGACCCGGTAAAAAATTTAAATAAAAATAAGGTTAATTAAAGCGTGGCGTTCGCGACGGCGGATGGCTCGGAACTGGTTAGGTTAGGTTTTTTTTTTTTTTTTCCTGTCCGGGCGCTCTCAGGCCCGGCCCGCTAGCTATAATAAAACATCCCCTGGCATAGCTCGCCAGAGACCTTGTTTACTTTATTTATTATCAAAGCATTACATAGTTTGATACACGTTCAAAAACTTATTCTAGTTACAATAATTCTTATTTCTATTTGATTAGGATCTATTTCTTAACACATCTAGTTTATAGGTTTTCTGTTATACTACTTTATTCTTATTACAAGTTAGTTTTGTTACAGCTATTTTAGTTCTTATAATATCATCTTTTTCATTTTTCTTATTTTCTATAACACCTCTTTAATTTTCTTATTCTATTTCATATCTGCTTTCTAGTTATCTTTTTATGATCTATTTTTAAAAGGAAGAACCTTAATTTTTACAACATCTTATCATCTATTTTATTTCTATTTGCCTTAATCTTTAGTTATTATCTTTTATGCTTATTTTATAATCTATTCTTATTTTATATTTATGTTTTACTACATCTCATTGGTTGTGTTAGGTTAGGTTAGGTTAGGTCAGGTTAGGTCAGGTTTTTTTTTTTTTTTTTTTTCCTGTCCGGGCGCTGTACTGGCCCGGCCCGCGAGCTACAATGAAACACCCCTGACATAGCTCGTCAGGGCCTTTTTGGAACTTTATTTAATAAAAGAGCATTACAATTTTTATTGTGATGGGCTTATTCTATTTACAATTTATTTATTTGTACTTAGTTTTATTCAAGCTGGCTTATTTTACTTGCTACTCTTATCTATTCTTTTTATTACATTCATATGAAGTCATGTACTCTATCAGTTATAGTATTTTGCCTATTATATTTCTTATACTCTAGGTTAGGTCAGGTTAGGTTAGGTTAGGATAGGTTAGGTTAGGTTAGGTTAGGTTAGGTTTTTTTTTTTTTTTTTTTTTATCATCGTCCCCTGACTTAATTCGTCAAGGCCCTTGTTTTCGTTATTTAATTAATCAACATGGTTACAGTTGCTTCAAATGATACATGTGTATTCATATATAGTTATATCTAACGATTTTCTTACATAATTATCTTACGCTTATCATATTTTAATTTATATTTTAATTTATTTATTATTTATTTATTACACTTTATTGCACACCAAATTTACAGAGTCAGTAAAAGCTTTTCAATGTTAATATTACAAGTGCACAAAAGGCGATCTTATCGCTAAGTAGCGATCTCTTCCAGATAACCTTTGGGAAGATGACGAAGGGAAAATTGATTGAATGTTGGTAGGGTGCAAAGTGTAATATCCTACTCATAATATAAAAATAAATATATATATACACCGTTATTTTTAGTTTATGAGAAAGCTGAATGTATTTTGATCAGAATCAGTTGCTGAATCGATCGCAATGATTTTTACACCATGTTATATTTTGTCCTAAAAATATTTTAAAAATGTTACAAGTTGGACACCAATGCAAAACATCGTTATTACCGACCATCTTAAGCCTTGGTGGATAGTTTCAACTTTGTTGGTTATAATAACAACAAAATAAGATTTCACATAAACATAATGGCATGGGAAAACTACTACTAACATCTCAATTTTGTTAACTTATACATAAACTTTTATTCGGTTGCGTTGACAACCGAGATTGATTAAGATTGTCACACAGAGTACTTAATCACTATGGATTGTCAAGTCTGGCGTTTTGCTTGCGCTCTCATAATAAAATTATTATCGTGTCGTAAAAAATTTGGAAAATGAGTTTTCAATACAGTAATGAGCAGTACACAGAAATGGTACTCGAAGTGGTGTAAGGTGATAATGTGTCCATGGCAGTGCGACGGTACGAGGAGCAATTTGGTGTAAGAGTGTCGTAGAACACCATGCTTTCCGGCACACAACGCTTAAGGGACTACGGGTAGTTCCTGCCTCCTATCGCCGTTAATCGAGGTGTGAATCGCATTCCGACGGCAGTACAACAAGGGATTTTGGACTACATAACCGACAATCCCGAGAGCAGCACAACACATGTGTTTGTTTGTGCATAAGGCAAAATGGGGGACACTGAACAATTATGTATGACTTGTGTGAATGATTCACTATGAAAAATTATTAAATACATTATTGTAAATAATGGGGATTAATATAAACACGTCAAGATGGTTGACAGTTAACTGCGGCGGTCGCGAATTGACGCGGACCGCACGCTCGGTGACCATGTTTATGCGGGGACAATGGAGAAACACAACAAGCTTGTAATTTTGTGAGTTTTCAAGATACACCTTTGAAAATTTTTATGTAGATTATTTAGGCGAAAATATTTGACACGTGTATAGGTTTTTCTATCAAGAAAGAATAACGTTGTATATAGTAATAACCAACCATATATACCAACGTATAAATATATATATATAACTATATTATATTAATATATACATATATATATATATATTAGGGTGTCCCTTATATAGGTGAAAAAAATTTTTTTTCAGATATCGAAATGCATACCCCTTAATTCTTTTTAAACTACCTAAACTTAATCAAATACAAAATTTTATCTTTATATGTCAACATTAACCCGTGCCGACAGAGCCTTAAAGATTTTAAAAATCCTTGTCTTTAAATGTCTATAACGCTTATCGTTGTGTATGTGTAATAAAATGAAATAAAATGTTTATATTGTGTAAAAATAATAATCTAAGAGAAAGTTAGAAAATAGGTATTTATTAATAATAAAAAAAAACAAATCAGCAAGGATATTTTCTTTTAAGGGTCTCTTTTTTACAGTCTGGGTACAGATTTCTATGCTCTTGTACACAGCGCAGCAAAAATTGTTTTTGTTCTTCTTTTGCAGTGACTAGACCATGGAAATCTTGCATAAGTTTTACAGCTCTTTCAGCTGTATCATTCACGGCCCTTAAAGAAAGAACCCTTCTTTTTGCCTGCAAATAGGTTACATCTTCTTCCCATGTAGAAACGGGTCTCTTCAAGAAGTTTGTATCAATGTTTAAACGCGCAAATAAAGGACCCCGCAAAATCTCTATGGGAATTGGCTCTCGGCTAAATTCGCTGAAATTTTGCACAGAGGTAGTTTTCATTATGCTGATCAAAAGTCTCAATGGGCGCAACCCCCCAAAATCAAACCCAGACCCACCATTTCCCCCCAAATCTCAAAATGCTCCTCAAAACACATTGGATGAAAATTAATGCATAAGGGATATATTCATATGAAACTTCGCACAGAGGTAGCTTTCATCATGCTGATCAAAAGTCTCAATGGGCTCAAACCCCCAAAATCAAACCCAGACCCCTCCCAATCTCAAAATACACCCTAAAGCACATTGGATGAAAATCAATGCATAAGGGATATATTCATATGAAACTTCGCACAGAGGTAGCTTTCATCATGCTGATCAAGTCTCAATGGGCGCAACCTCTAAAATCAAACCCAGCCCCACCACTCCCCCCGCAATCTCAAAAAGCACAGTACGATGGAATGCATAAGGGACATTTTTTTTATGGAAATAGCCGGTAAACGAGCTGACGATCCACCTGATGGTAAGTGGCTATCGTCGCCCATGAACATCAGCAACACCAAAGGTATTACTGATGCGTTGCTGGCCAAGAAAGAAAGAAGAAAAAGAAAGAAAGAATTGGCTCTCAAGCCCCCAGCCGGAACACGACGAGTCGTTTGGCGGCTGACTCATGCTCAAGGGTGGTAGCTATCCAGGTGAACTCCTGGAGAAATAATAATAGTAATAATGGTATTAATTAACAATTAAAATCAATACTACCAATATGATCCCTCCGAGGGCCCTACCACCAGCGGGCCGGATTTAGTCGCCTCTTACGACACCTTTCTGGCGTGGGATTGGGGTTAGTATTCTAAGCCGCCCCAATACGGCTAAAATATAATAATAATATACGGCTAATATATGCATATGAAGGCAAAGTGTTGGGTGATACCCGACCTGTTTACGCCAGGTGGTGTTTGGGGGGAATGGTGGGTCTGGGTTTGATTTTGGGGGGTTGCACGCATTGAGACTTTTGATCAGCATGATGAAAGCTACCTCTGTGCGAAGTTTCATCTGAATATATCCCTTATGCATTGATTTTCATCCAATGTGCTTTGGGGAGTATTTTGAGATTTGGGGGTGAGTGGTGGGCCTGGGTTTGATTTTGGGGGGTTGCGCCCATTGAGACTTTTGATCAGCATGATAAAAGCTACCTCTGTGCAAAATTTCAGCTAATTTAGCCGAGAGCCAATTCCCATAGAGATTTTGCGGGGTCCTTTGTGCTCTTAACAGACACAAAATCATTTAATGATTTTCCTGCAACAAAAGACAAGATAATGTTATTATCAGTTTATTAAGAAGGATATAAGACATAAGACTATGTATTTTCATTTAAATTAAATAACTTAATACGGTTTTATCGCGTTTATTACATTTTTTAGTCAGGTCAGTTCTAGATATAAAAATGTGATAAACGCGATAAAACCGTATTAAGTTATTTAATTTAAATGTGTAACAATCGCGAAAACATATGAAAACATTATGTATTTCCACTTACCATACAAATAATCAGACATATCTTCCTTTGATGGAATGTATCTCTTTACAGAATCATACAAACACTCTCTTTGTAGGTTCGCTACAATATTTGTCTTAGTTTGTTCATCTACTTCATCATCAAAGAGTGATAAAACAGCTATTTCTTCTGACAAGTACCAAAGATGTTGACTAAACTTGCTCAGGGCTGCTTTGGAGATCTCTTTGTTAACAGTTTCATATTCCTTAAGACTTTTTAAAAAGCGCAAATCTTGATTTGGTGCCTTGACCGCCAGACTACATCCAAGCCATGGTTTTACATACATAACCGCAATGAATAAACAAATATCTTGTACGGCGCGTTTATCCTTGGCGCTAATTTTAAACTGAGATTGCAACAAACATATTTTCAAAGAGTAAATGGCTCTAGCCATCCACCTGGCTTGATGCATTGCTCCAGGAGGTCTTATTTTAATCTTTTTATCATTATCTCCTCCTAAGAAAATAATAGATAATTCAATTAGTTCCCGATAATCGTCACGTATAATGGATTTTTGCAGTTCTTGATTATAAAATGTCAACAATTCATCAATCGTTGTTTTAGAAAAATGTTGTGTGACGATGTCGGTGTACGCTTCAGTAGCAGCAGGATTAATAGTCTTCCAGTTGTCTCTAAACTTTTTGAACATCGGGATGTCAGGGCTATTTGTGGTTTGGTGGATTTTTGTTTCAAATACACATTTTAAAACCAGTTCGTAAACGTGATGGCGGCAAGCAAAGAGTAATAATTCCCTGTCTAGTTTTTGTTCCAAAAGTACACAAGCTCCGTTCAGTCGCCCTGTATTAGATGGAGTTGTGTCACAACACATTATTTGTACTTTGTCCTCGAGATTCCAGTCATGAAGTGCAGTTAAAACGGCTTTAGCTTGATCTTGACCGGAAGAGCTTTCCAGTCTAGGCACAGCTAAAAGTTGTTCCTTTTCTTCAAATGAAATAAGAATTGGCAGGCGTTCTTCTTTAGAACTTCTTACGTCTAGTCCGGGTAATAACTTCCCATCCCAGTGAACGGTCACCGTTTCAGGCAAATTATTCTGAAAATCTAATTTTATAGCTTCTGCTCTATCTTTTCTACTCTGTGCGCGAATGCGTTGAATAGACGATTTATTTATCGGGAACTCATCACAGCTGAGATCTAGGGCTTCAACTACAGCCTGAAGTATATAGACAGAGTCCCTTATGCTTAATTGACATCTATCCAAAGCGGCAACTAACTTAGGAGTGATGAAGTCTTTCCTTCCTCTTTTTGAAGTTGTTACAGAACTTACCATTTGAGATGTCAATGGCAAGGGTTCCTCAAGGCTTTCGTCAGAGCTGGTAGGTTGATTGGGATTTTCTTGCATTTCGATAAAATCTGCTGTAGTTAAAGATGACGACAAACTTTCGGCACACATTTGCTCTTGTCTTTTTTTCTCTTCTTTTAATTTTCTCTGTCTTGTTCTTTCTTCTTTCTCGGCTAACTTTTTATCTACTCCGGCTAAACATCCTGGACGCCCTGGTTCTCTTTGTTTTTGCAAAAAGATTTTATCTTCTTCTATTTTTATCCATTCCAAAGCATTTGCGTGTGCTATATCGAATAAATTATCCAAATTATTTTGAAAGTCCTCCTCACGGCGCTTGTAAACATCTTGCCTTTTTTTTGAATTTTTTTGTAACTCTCTCCAAGCACGGTGAAGATCCACAAGTTTTTTTACACAGTTAGGCACAGCTCTGGTAGGGATTCTAGCTTTTTCCCAGAATATAATACACTCTCGAACGGCAAGATTTGCGCTTTCATTAACAGTCAATTTAACTTCGCGAATGTTAAAAAAGAGGACTGCAAGAACTTGACGATTAGACGGTAACTTTGCTCCAGTTATTTGATGGTTCACGTCACCAACTAAGAAAATACTTTTTTTATTGCTTCTTAATTCCACTGCCATTTTTTTAACATTAAAACAATATGTTAATCACGAGAGTTACTGTGAACAAATGACAAATACGACGGGTGCGCGCCGCTAGTTCGGCGTTACTTGCATGAACATGTTTCGATGCAAGTCGGCACGGGTTATCGTTCTCCAAATGAGGTAAAAATGTATTTTAGAGTGTTTTAGGAACATATAAACAAAACTAAGACGTATGCGTTAAAAAATAAAAACTTTGAAAAATAAGGGACACCCTAATATATATATATACATATATACGCATGCAATATAATAGATGATATAATACACATGTACACTACACACGCTTATTAGGTAGGTACTATTCACACACAAAAATAAGACGCAGATCAAGGAGCATGAAACCATAATGATTAAGAGAATCTGTGAATCGATGGCAGCTGTCAATGCCCTTCCGATTAGAGTTTTAGGTAATATTCTTTGACACGATTTTTGAAGGAGGTTAATGAAGGGGAAAGTCTTATTTTGACGGGGAGTGAGTTCCAGAGCTGGACCGCATGGACAGAAAAGGATTTATGGAAGAAAGAAGAGGAATGAGAAGGAGTACAGAGAGATAGGTTATCGGTAGAGCGAAGGTAACGGTTGTGCGATACACAAAGATAGTTGAACCGCTCCTTTAAGTAAAGTGGGCTGGTGGGACTGAATAGCACGCAGTACAGAGCGGTAAGAATATACAGACATATATATATATATATATATATATATATATGTATATGCGGTATATTATTTATCCTAATTTTGTCATGTTTCTATTTATATAATGCATTATATATATATAACATGACTGTCTCTTTGCTTATTTATTTATTTCTAGTACTTTTGTTACTATTTCTACCGCAAATTTTATAAATTGATTTCTTGTTTTTTCATCTTGCATGATTGTTTTGAAATTGTCCGGTGTTATCTTTATATTTATCTTTTGTTCTGTATCATATCTTTTATTCGTAAATACTGGGCACTCCGATAGTATATGTCCGACAGTCTGGTTCACACCCGGTTCGCAGTTGCATGAGGGGTCTTCCTTACACTTGAACCTAGCCAAGTATTCGGAGAACCCACCATGCCCTGTCAGTATCTGTGTGGTCACACCTACTGGTCGTAACTTCCGCACTATTCGGTAAGCCAGGACTGCATCGGGAAGGAAGGTCTTTGTTACTCCAGCTGTGTCGCCGGCTTGATATCTCCTGTTCCATACATCCAGCGAGGCCTTACGGATTTCTCGTTTGATGTATGAAACAGGGCATAAGTCGTAGTCTGGTTTTTTCTTGGAGTGCAGTGCAGCTTGCTTGGCTAGTTCGTCCGCACGTTCATTCCCCTCTAATCCCACATGTGCTTTAATCCAGAACAGGGAAATTTCCTTATTCTGGATTCCACTACGCTGGATATTTTCGCGAGCTTCCACGGCTAGAGGATGAGGGGAACTTGCGTTTGTAACAGTTTCTAGCGCCGAACGCGAGTCACTGAGGATGGCAAAACTGTTCTCTCTGCTTTGGAGGATCATCCTCGTGGCTTGGCATATGGCCAGAAGTTCTGCTTGGTAGACCGTGCAGTATGATGGCAGCTTAAGCTTCAGTGTTTTGGTTTCAGCCTCACTATTCCAAATACAAAGCGAGGCACCAACTTTACCTTCGATCTTGCTGCCATTAGTGTATATTCTCACTGCTTGGTGTATGTGATTGTTCACTTGCTCTTGGTCTACCAGGCTTATGAACGTCAGGCTCATATGTTCTGCCGGATGCGGAGAGTTCGTGTATGCTACACCTCGCTCAACCTCTGCATCTGCTACCGCTGGCTGGGGAACCCCTTTCTTGGCCTCGTATAGGCTAGCTGCCTCTTGTACCCGAAGGTCAAGTGGTAGTATTCCAGAAAGCAGTAATGCTGAGTTTAAGGAGACTGTGCGGTAGGCTCCGCATAGTTTTTGCACAAATCCCCTGGTTACGTTAGGTTAGGCTAGGTTTTTTTTTTTTTTTTTTTTTTTTTTTTTTTTTTTTTTTTTTTTTTTTTTTATAATTAAACCCCCTGACATAGCTCGTCAGGGACCTTATTTTCTTTATTAAAACATTTCAGAGCGAAGGGTACAGGTTTTTTAATTTAAATTTTCTAATTCGAAATGATAAAATTATCTCTGTTTACAATACCTAGGGCAGCTATCTTAGCTTATACTATCTTTACTCCTTATATTTTTATGTTTTTCACTTACATTTATAGCTCTTTTATGGCTTTACTACTTTTAGCTTAATTTCTTAAAATAAGTACATTACACGTTTTGTTATTCTATATGTTAAGCTTATTGTTATATTATTTCTATTTATAATATGGTTTTGCATCCTATTTCTAATATTTTCTAATTTTATTACAGTTTTCTGCTTTCTTAATCTAGATAGTTTAACTTAACTTTGAATAACTACTAGGACAATTATTCAGAATTGTCATAGCTTAGTTATTTATTTTACATACTATTAAACTTTTTATCCTATTGACTTTTTATTTGCTCTTTTATTTACATATTTTTATTTACTTATTATTTATATGCATGTATTACATATACACTAATATATATCAACATCATATCTTGTTATTACTTGTTTCTTTTTATTGCTCTGCTTGCTATCTGTATAGAATATTCTATAAATTTATTTCTTTTAATTTTGTCATTTAATATACTTTCAATATTATTTATCTTTATTTTAGTCTCTAATTTGTTTTCATATTCTAATTTTAGGGCTGAGTTAGAAGGGCAGTCAAATAGGAGGTGGGCTATTGTTTCGTCGACTTCGGGATCGCAGATGCACGACGAGCTATCCTTGCACCCAAACCTGTTGAGGTAGTGTGCGAAACCACCGTGTCCCGTTAGCACTTGAGTTAATACGCCTGTTGGTTGTATTTTCCTGATAGTTCTATAAGCTTCTACTGCATTCGGGAAAAACAGTTTGGTTGTCGCAGCTGTTTCGGCTTCCGCATATCTCCGGTTCCATTCGTCAAGCGATCCCTCCCGAATCCGTCGTTTGACGAATGAGACCGGGCAAAGGTCATAAGCTGGTCTTGTTTTTGTTTTTAAAGCTGCTTCTTTGGCCAGCTCGTCGGCTCTCTCATTACCGTCAAGGCCAGCATGGGCCTTTACCCAGAACAAGGATATATCCTTGCCTTGGGCCACGCTATCCTTGATATTGGCACGCGATCTTACTGCCAGTTGGTGCGTCGTGGAGTTATTCACGACGGTCTCTAAGGCGGACCTTGAGTCACTGTATATGCCAAAACACTTTTCTTTGCTTGCTAAGATGACCTCTGTGGATTTACATATGGCTAGGAGTTCCGCCTGATAGACCGTGCAATACGGTGACAGACCAAGTTTGACGGCTTTGATCTCAGCTTCTCCGTTCCATATGGAGAGAGCGGCCCCGACCCTGCCGTCAATCTTGCTGCCATCCGTGAAGATCCTAATTGCTTGCACATTATGGCAATTAACTTGCTCCTGGTCTACCAGACTAATGAACTCCAGACTCATATGCTCCGCAGGGTGAGGTGTTTTGTCATATGCAATGACTCGTTCCACTTCTCTATCTCCCAGCTCCGCTCTGGATATTCCTCGCCTGGCCTCGTAGAGTGCTGCTGCCTCTCTAACTCGGATGTCCAGTGGAAGAAGCCCAGATAGAACTAGGGCAGAGTTTAAGGAGACCGTTCTGTATGCTCTTATCAGCTTTTGTGCAAACCCTCTCTGCAAGCTGTTTAGGCGCTTCTGCACTCCTAATTTCGCAGACGCCGGTGCCCAAACGCTGGAGGCATACATGATGACCGGCTCTACCACTGCAGTATAAATCTGGCGGATGACCTCTGGATGGAGACCCCAACTGATCCTGGCCGCTCTAGACAGTTTCTTGTAGATGTCAGCTGCCTTCTTACACTGTTCTGTGACGTGTTTGTTGAAGGTCAGCTTATCGTCTATGTAGAGCCCCAGGATTTTGATGTGGTTTGACATGCCAATGTCGACCCCCCCCATCCTCAGTATTGGGATGTCAAATTTTAGCTTTCTGGTTATGACCATGGCCTTGGTCTTAGATGGCCCGAAGTTAAGCTTATTTTCAACTCCCCAACTCCGAACATAGGCGAGGGCGGCATTGGCACGTGTCTGAATTTCAAGGGCTGTGTCTCCATCAAATACGAGGACTACATCATCCGCAAAGGCTTGACAGTAGTCACCTCGTTTCCCAAGTCCCTTGATGAGCGGGTCTAGTAATAGGTTCCACAGAACGGGACCACCAATCTTTCCCTGTACACAACCTTTGGATGTGTTTTTGGAGTGTTGTTCTCCCCCGTATTTAACTGTGACCTTTCTGTCTCGTAGGTAGCTGTCCAGGACTCTTCTTATGTTGATAGGACACCTTTCCTATGACGGTTACGATTTTCTTGGCCTCTACCTTTCGGCGTATGTAGTTCACTAGGTCATAGAGGGCGTCCTCAGTGCCTTTTTGGGGCATGAATCCGTATTGGCGAGTACTTATCCTGGGAAGAATGTACCATTTCAGCCTACCTACGATCAGTTTTTCGAAAATTTTTCCCATCACTGGCAACAACCCTATTGGTCTATATGCCTTGGGGTTTGTGTAGTCCTCCTTCCCAGGCTTTCGTAGGACCACAACCGTTGCCTCTTTCCATATAGTTGGAAAGTGCTCCAGTTGTAGGCATTTGTTCACCAGTGACAGGAAAAATTCCGGGTCACTTGCTATCACCCTGTCACAGATGTCGGCGGTAAACCCATCCGCACCTGGGGCCTTTTTGGGATTAAAACTCGTCACTACCGATCTAAGCTCTTCCATTGTAAACGGTGGGTCCAGGGGGTCGTCGTTGTTCTGACTATTGACACGCTCGGCTTCTTCCCTCGTTCTTTTGTGTTGTGCCGTTTCTCCTGTGCTGGAGTCATCCGGATAGAATGACTCCGTCAATAGTTTTACTGAGTCCCCTGGGTCCAGTGTCCTCCCGTTTTCAACAAGTGGCAAATCCTCATGACGTTTGGTGGTCCGTCCTATTACCCTGTATATCCCCTCCCACACACCTTCCTTATCTTGCTTACCACAGAACTCCTTCCAACTATCTATTTGCGCCTGTTTGACATCCTCCTCATATTTTTGTTTCTTCTGTAGATATTCGTCTACGACCTTTGCTCTTCTTACCATAGCTGCACAGCGGATTCGTCGCTTAATGGTAAGAACTTCTTTCTTTCTTTGGCAGAGTTCATGAGACATCCAGGGTAGGGAGAGTTTTTCTTTGGACATCCTTTTCGGCAGGGACTCTTCACATGCTTGTTTAATCATGCTCGAGTGCTCTGCCGTTAGGGAGTCCAAATCCCTTTGGTTGTTTATTCCTTCCACTTTTTCCTTACTCATTCCTGTTTCTTGTCTTAATTGCTTTAGTTTATTACTAAACTGTAGCCAATTTGCCTTTTTTGTATTGTAGGTTCTAGTGGTTCTCTGGATGTTCAATCCCTCTGCCTTGGTAAGTCGGATGTTGAAGGTTATGACATTATGGTCCGAGCTTGTAAACTTTTCATCGACTCTCCAATCTTCTATCAGTTTTAGAGTCTCACTCGTGCAGGCCGTGACGTCGATATTGCTGGTGTATCGCTTGCCGCCTCTAACGGTATCATATGTGGGGATGTCTCCTTCGTTGATTACTTGCAGGCCCATTTGTACGATAGTTCCGTACATTTCATCGCCCCTGTGGTCAACTGTGTTTCTGCCCCACCAAATGTTTTTAGCATTGGCGTCGCCCCCAATCACGAATAATTTTGGCTTTAATTCTTTTTGGATCTTTTTCATCTGCTCCAGGTATGGCCCGATGGGTTGATCTGGCTCAAAGTAGTATGAGATGGCAATTATCTCCCATGCCTTCGTTCCAATCCCTACCACAAGGATGTTGTTTGTGGATAGATGCGAGAACTGCCTGATTTTCAGGTCATGGTCAAGAACGGCTATGGCGGCCTTAATTGTTCCTTCTCCGGGATTGGCATTCTGGAAGATTCTTGTTTCAGCGTAGTTCCTCATACACTTTGAGCCACCCACATAAGGTTCCTGGAGCAGGATGAAGGCAGTTTTCTTTTTAATGGCCTCATAAAGAATTTCTGTTGTAGCCAAGTTCTTTCTTTGTAGGTTGGCCTGCATCACTTGGTAGATCTTGATGTTTGGGGTGTCGACTTTCGTAGCTCCTTGATTCCCTGGGTAGCCCTTAGCAGTACGCTGTTGTTGCTCGAGCCAGTGCATCCCATTTTCTCCTTACGGGGCATGCCTGGTCGAATGCGTTGTGCTCAGTGTCTATGAGTTTTGCTTGAGAGCAGTTGCAGCACTTTGCAGCGAGGCTCAAGGTGCGGTCAGGGCATTCTGCAAACATATGTGGCCCTCCACAGTGACTGCATTTCTCTGTTGTTTCACTGCAAAGTCGCCGTGTATGCCCGTATCCTAAACACAACGAGCATTGTATAAGTGGCGACTGGTCTTCTACTCGCACTCGCTGTAGGTCGATATGTATCTTGCCCGCGCTGGTCAGTCGTTGCCATATACTTGGGGATACCTGCATTACTATATGTGTTGTGTGAGGATTTCTAGCCTTTCTCCTATACTTTACCACAACCCTATTTTCCTGCTCTTGAACATCATTTAGAAGTTGACCATTCTGTTTCCAGAGCGCTTTTATCAACTCCTCATCGGTGTGGATGGCCAAAACATCCCTTACTATGATCAAAGGATCCTTGTGTTTGGCCTCCTTCACCTGAAGGTTGTTGGTCTTCGCTGCTTCACTGACCTTCATTAACTCCTCCTTATTATGGCAGCTGATTACGACCTTTTGGTCTCTTGCTTTCCGCAGCCTATCTATGCGTACTCCGCTGTTCTTGGCGTCCACTGCACTCCTGATCTTTTGCATAAGATCACTGCTGGTGTCTTGCTTGTCATCGGAGGTGACAATGATGGTATGCATAGGTGCTAGTGGCTTTGGCCGTTGGACTGCCTCCACATAGGTAGGCTGCGGTGTGGCCTGGGTGTTCAAACTGCTCTTCAGGTCAGCTATTGATCCGATGAGTTGAGTGACCTCCGTCTTTAGGTCTTCCTGTTTTTTGCTGTCTAGTCGAGGAAATTCCTTCATATCTGCGGAAAGCGCCGAGGTGTGATTTTTTTTTTTTTTTTTTTTTTTTCCATGGTTAGGTTAGGTTAGGTTAGGTTAGGTTAGGTTAGGTTAGGTTAGGTTAGGTTAGGTTAGGTTAGGTTAGGTTAGGTTAGGTTAGGTTAGGTTAGGTTAGGTTAGGTTAGGTTAGGTTAGGTTAGGTTAGGTTAGGTTAGGTTAGGTTAGGTTAGGTTAGGTTAGGTTAGGTTAGGTTAGGTTAGGTTAGGTTAGGTTAGGTTAGGTTAGGTTAGGTTAGGTTAGGTTAGGTTAGGTTAGGTTAGGTTAGGTTAGGTTAGGTTAGGTTAGGTTAGGTTAGGTTAGGTTAGGTTAGGTTAGGTTAGGTTAGGTTAGGTTAGGTTAGGTTAGGTTAGGTTAGGTTAGGTTAGGTTAGGTTAGGTTAGGTTAGGTTAGGTTAGGTTAGGTTAGGTTAGGTTAGGTTAGGTTAGGTTAGGTTAGGTTAGGTTAGGTTAGGTTAGGTTAGGTTAGGTTAGGTTAGGTTAGGTTAGGTTAGGTTAGGTTAGGTTAGGTTAGGTTAGGTTAGGTTAGGTTAGGTTAGGTTAGGTTAGGTTTTTTTTTTTTTTTTTTTTTTTTTTTTTCCTGTCCGGGCGCTCTCAGGCCCGGCCCGCGAGCTATAATAAAAAGCATCCCCTGGCATAGCTCGCCAGAGAACTTGTTTACTTTATTTATTAAAGCATTACATAATTTGTTACACATTCAAAACTTATTCTAGTTACAATAATTCTTATTTCTATTTGATTAAGATCTATTTTTTAACTCATCTAGTTTATTTATTTTCTCTTAGACTACTTTATTCTTATTACAATTTAGTTTTATTACAGCTATTTTAGTTCTTATAATATTATCTTTTCATTTTTCTTATTTTCTATTACACCTCTTTATTTTCTTATTCTATTACATATCTGTTTTCTAGTTATCTTTTTATGATCTATTTTTAAAAGGAAGAACCTTAATTTTTACAACATCTTATCATCTATTTTATTTCTATTTGCCTTAATCTTTAGTTATTATCTTTTATACTTATTTTATAATCTATTCTTATTTTATATTTATGTTTTACTACATCTCGTTTGTTTTCTTACTCTACTACATATTTGCTTATTTTTAATTCTATTGCCAATTTGTTCTGATTTTGAGTTCTATTGCTACTATTGTAGTTTTATTACTTCTAATTCTACTATTTTTGTATTTATTCATAATTAATGTAATGTGCTAGTGTATGTATGAGGCTTATGTATTCTATGTATGTTTGTTTCCTAATTGATTATTGCAGGTTATATTTCTTTTTTCGCTAGGTTAATTTACTTTCATTATTTTAATTATTTTCCACTTTTCTACTGTTATTTATCCCTTATTTTGTTTTGTCTATATAAGTGTAGTATATATAATTATATATTACCTTATATAAATTTCCTACTATCGTTTTCTTTGTTGCTAATATTTTCTTAACTTTATATTCTCTTTTCTTGGATACTATCTGCCATTTTTATTAATGTTTGAGCGTATCCTTATAACTTTATAATTTTACTTTCATTGCTTTTCCTAGCTTTGATTACTATTTCCTCAACATATTTAAGGAATGTATTTCTTTTTTCCAACTTCATTATTTCCGAAAGATTTGAGGTGTTTATCTTCATTTTGATTTTATTTTCTGTTTCTACTCTTTTTGCTTCGTGTACAGGACACTCTGATATTAAGTGGAACACTGTTTGTTCCACTTCCGGGTCACAAATGCATGCTGGGCTGTCTTTACATTTAAAACGATGCAAATAATGAGCGAAGCCTCCATGCCCTGTCAGTGCTTGTACCAGTGAGGGATTTAAATTTAGATTTTTTATTATTTTGTATGCATCTTCTGCACTGGGAAGGAAAACTTTTGTGTTGGATGCTGTTCCACTTTGTATGTATCTTTCGTTCCACTCTTTCTTTGTCTCTTCCCTAATTGTCCTTTTTATGAAGGAGATTGGACAATTCGCGTAATTTGGTGCAGTTTTCATGCGCAGTGCCGCTTCTTTGGCTAATTCATCAGCCCTCTCGTTCCCTTCGATGCCCACGTGAGCTTTGACCCAGAACAGTTTGATCTGCTTTCCTTGTTTTTTAAGCTCCACGATGTTTTTACTCACCTGATATGCTAATGGGTGAAATGAGTCGGAGTTCCGCATTAGTTCTAATACCGACCTAGAGTCACTCAAGATATTAATTTGTTTGTCCGTTAATTTCAAGGCGAGATCTGTTGCCCGAAGCAGTGCAAACATCTCCGCCTGGAAAACTGTGCAGAATGACTCTAGTCTGAACTTTTTCGCTACCCTCTCCGACCCATCTCGCCAGTAAGAAAGTGCCGCTCCCACTTTCCCTTCAATTTTACTACCATCAGTAAAGATAAGGGAGCCCGATATTTGATGTTCCTGAAGCGTCTGTGCCTGCATGTCTTCTAGGCATTCAAAATCGGTTTCCACTGCGGTTGCTGGGTGTGGAGCTTTCAGATAGCACACTCTTTCTTCTACCATTCTGCCTTGGAGAATCTCTTGCGGCTTTCCTCGCTTTGCTTCATAGAGTTTAGCTGCTTCTCGGATTCGCATATCTAGTGGGAGAATTCCAGACAGAATTAGAGCTGCGTTTAATGAAACCGTTCTGTATGATTTTAGTATTTTTTGTGCGAAGCCACGTTGCACCGAATTGAGCTGATTCTGGATAGACAGCTTATTTGTAGCCGGTGCCCATGCACTGGCTGCATACATGATAATCGGCTCTATGACTGCCACGTACATCGTCCTGATTATCTCCGGGTTGAGCCCCCATGAGATTTTTGCAGTTCTACACAGCTGTTTATAAATATTGGTCGCTTTTTTACAGACTTCGCTCACGTGTTTTTGGAACGTGAGCTTTTTGTCAATCACGAGTCCCAATATTTTGATCTCATCTTTGAGTTCGATCCTTGTATCCCCCATGTGGATACGCGGTGTCTCAAATTTAATTTTGTTCGTGACAACCATAGCGTTGGTTTTATGCGCTGCGAATTGGAGTTTATTTCTGAGACCCCACGCCTCCACATGGGTGAGAGTTAAATCTCCTGCTTTCTCAATGTCCGGTATGGACGACCCGGAGAAAACCAGGACGACATCGTCGGCAAAAGCCTGGCAGTATATGCCTCGCTTCTCCAAATCATCTAGTAAGGGATCCAGCAGCAAGTTCCAAAAAGTAGGACCACCAATTGAGCCCTGAACACATCCTTTTGTTGTTACTTTGCTGCTGGTTTCCCCGGCATATCCCACTGATACTCTCCGATCTGTGAAGTAACTTATGATCAGTTTCCTCAGATTTTGTGGGCATTTCTTCTCCATCAGTTGGTTCTTGATTGCTGGCCACCAAGCGTTGTCGAAGGCTCCCTCGATATCAAGAGATATCACGACACTAATAAGGTGTTTACGCAAATTTTCCCTAAGGTGTTGCATTAGGTCGTAGAGGGAGTCCTCCGTACATCGCTGTGGCATGAAACCATACTGTCTGGGATTCGACCTAGGCAACATGTGCCATCTGAGTCTACTGATCATAAGTTTCTCCAGTATCTTTCCCATGACTGGGAGCAGGCCTATCGGTCGGTAGGATTTGGCTTTTGAGTAATCGTCTTTGGCTGGTTTCCGAAGCACGATTACTGCTGCCTCCTTCCAGGGGGTTGGGAAATGGGACAGCTCGAAACACTTGTTTGTGATGGCCAGAAACAACTCTAAGTTTTCCCGGATTGCTACCTGACAAATGTCGGCCGTAAATCCGTCGGGACCTGGTGCTTTTTTAACATTAAAGCTATTTATGGCCCTCAGCAGCTCTATTTTAGTGAAGGGTGGGTCTTGTACGTCGTCTAAAGTCGCTTCCCCCATCATTTCTGCTTTCTGTCTCATTTCTTTGTGCACATCTTGGTCTTGTATTGCCTCGTCATCCGGATAGAATGTCGAGGCAAGATGTTCAGCAGATTCTTGGGGACTTAGTACTTTTCCCTCATTTATAAGCGGCTGGTCTTCTTGCCTTTTGCTAGTGTTCCGGATAATTCGGTATATTCTGTCCCACATACTTTCCCGTTCCTGGGATCCACAAAACTGCTTCCAGCTCGCGGTTTGTGCCTCTGTCATGGCTAGTTCGTACGTTTGTTTCGATTCTAAGTACTCTTGGACAACATAAGGTCGTCGTCGTGGAGCTGCGCACGCTATTCTTCTTTTCTTGGTCACCATTTCTTTCTTCAGTTTGGATAACTCTTCGGACCACCAAGGTAAGTGTATTTTTGTATTTCTCCTTAATTTTGGTATAGTCTTATCACATGCGTTTTTAACTATTTTTAAAAATGTGTCTACTGCTTTTTCCAGTGTATGCTTTTCTTCTATGTTATTTATGTATTGAGTATTGTATGCTTCTTTTTCTAAATTGTGAGCTATGTCATTTTTAAAATCCTGCCATTTGGCCTTTTTTGTGTTGTATATTCGGGTTGTATTTATTTTTCTTGTTCCTGTTGGTCTTTCTAGTTTTATCGAAAATATGATCGCATTGTGGTCCGAACTAGTTATTCCCTTATCCACTCTCCAATTTGTTATTGTACCTAACAAACCAATTTTACACGCTGTCACGTCCACATGGCTTTGGTATAGTGTCCCCCCCCTTATCGTATAGAAGGTTGGTGTTATACCTTCATTTAGGATCTCCATTTCCATTTCCGCTAAGGCACCGGCTAGAGCTTCTCCTCTATGGTTTTCCCTGGTACTTCCCCACCAAGTGCTCCATGCATTTGTGTCTCCTCCGATTAGAATTTTGTTCGTGTTTAACTTTTCACAGATTTCTTTAATTTTGTCAATATCATGTTCAATTGGTTGGTTTTCCTCAAGGTAAATTGAGACCACTCCAATTGTCCATGTATTTGTTTTAAGCGTGGCTGCTACTAAGTTTTCCGTAGTTAATAGTGGATGTTCGCGAATTTCTATATCGGAGTCGAACACAATGATCGCAGCTTTGATAGGTTTTTCCCGATTTAGGGAGCGTTGTATCACTCTTGTTCCCGGTTGTTGCCTTAGCATCCCTTCGTTCCCGATGTATGGTTCGGACACTATAGCAAAGGCAGTTTTCCGCTTTTCAGCTTCAATAAGCAGCTCTTGCGTAGCTAGTTTCTTCCTCTGAAGATTGACCTGAATCACTTCGTACTCCTTTGTGTTTTGTGGGTGTCCTGTATGTCCGTGATTCTTAGTCAGGCCTTTAGCAATATGCTACAGTTGACCTCGCCAAAGAATCCCATCTTTTCCGAACTGGGCATTCTTTGTCGAACGCATTGTGGTCCGTTTTGTCATTTTTAGCCAGACAACAGTTTTTACAGGTAGGCTTTTCGTTCACCAACCAGGCTTGGCACTCAGTCCTCATGTGTGGGCCGCCACAGTGAGCGCATAAGTCCACTTCCTCAGTGCATAGTTTGCGGCCGTGACCGAATCGGAGGCACCGCGAACATTGTATGAGTGGAGATTGGTCGTATACTCGCACTCTCTGTAAGTCTATATGTGCTCTGCCCGCATCTGTGAGTCGACGCCATACCGGTGGAGAGACTTGTATTACCACGTGGTTTTCTAGGGGGTTTCTCGCTTTCCTTCTATACCGTACCGAGACACGGATGTCCTCTTCCGCTATCCCTCCAAGTAGGTGCTTATTCTGATTTTTAATAGACTTGACAATATCCTCGTCGGTGTTATATGCCATTACATCCATCGCTATTATCAATGGGTCTTTGTTTACGGCTTTGTCTATTTTGAAGCCGCTACTTGGTGAGCTAAGCTTTTCGGTCACTCGTGCCAGGTCTTCCTTGGTGTTGCACCCTAAAATAACCTTTTGGTCTTTTGCTTTGCGGAGTTTATCCACTCTTATTCCCGATGATTTGGCATCGACTGTGTTCCGGATCTTGTTAATTATTTCTGTGCTTGTATCTTTGGCATCCTCCGATGATATTATTATTGAATGCACTTCCGACCGGTTGTTTTTTGTTTGCCTTACCCTGCTGGTATATGTGGCATCGTCCGTTTGCAGGATGTGTGGATTGTTCATACCTTGTTGTAATTTATTGTTTTTTAACTCTTCCGTCAACCTTTGTGTTTGCTCTTTGCAGTCCAAAACAATTTGCTTGTGTTCTGCAAGTGTATCCATGAGCTCTTTGACAAGATTGTCAGGCGGTGTCCCTGTCAGTTCCGAGATGGCTCGCTGTGTTCCCAATTCCTCTCTGTGCTTGTCTTCCCGTTCCAGTGTCTCTATAGCGTGGTTAGCTCTGGCCTTTTCTAATTCTGTTATTAACATATGCCTCTCTTCATTCATATTCAGCACAATTTCGTACATGCTAGCCAAATTCTCAAGAACTTTTTCTTTTATGGATGTTTTAATGTTCCCAGACATCTCCATCTGCGCCTTTGCCTCTTGAAACAATTTATTAGCCTTAGCTGTCAAATTGTTTGAGATGCTTTCCGAAGCTGTCTGCGATGTGGATCCGCTTGAGCCGCCTTTCTTTGATATTTCCCCTGATGGTGTTAGGGACAGGTTTTTCCTTACAGGTGCTGCCAGAACTCCGGCTGTGGAGGTAACCATAAATTTGCTCTTTCCAGCTCCAGCGGAAACATCCATTTTTGATGGTTTGGACATTGTCAATTTAATAAATTTATATGTATAGTAAAAATTAGTAAACGGATATTAAGTTTTCCTGCACTTATGTAGGCGTACTATTTGATTTTAACTTTAAATCAACTGAGCAAAGTTCCAGGGGATTTGTCCAATATATTAAGTTTGTCAGTTTTTATAAGGTTATTAGAGTACTAAGTGTGTAAAAGTGTAAATAAAAGAGTTTATTTAGTGTATACTAAATTTGTGTATACCGTCTAATGTATACAAATGGTGTATACTGTCTATATGGCCAGAGAGGTGTAGAGGGTCTCTCTAGCTGTCAGGTCTACTAATAAAATTAAATTGAAAACTTGGTCACAAAAGATAAGAAAAATAGTTCCAAGCAGTTTCAGATCTCAAATTTCAGAATACAGCGAAGGGAGTCCCAATTATAACTAATTATTGATATGAAATATACAGGTGCCAGCACGTACAATTAATTAATTTTCACTGACTTGTGCCAGTCAATTATAACTGTTCAACAAGTTTAGAGTTTTGGCTTTCCCACTTAAGTACAAAAAGAAAAGAAAATATACAAATACAGTCAATAAGTCCCAAGAATTACAAGTAAAACAATGTGAAGAAGTCCAAAAAACAATTAAATAATGTCAATAAATCCAATTTTCCGCCTTCGTTACACCAGTTGGTTAGGTTAGGTTAGGTTAGGTTAGGTTAGGTTAGGTTAGGTTAGGTTAGGTTAGGTTAGGTTAGGTTAGGTTAGGTTAGGTTAGGTTAGGTTAGGTTAGGTTAGGTTAGGTTAGGTTAGGTTAGGTTAGGTTAGGTTAGGTTAGGTTAGGTTAGGTTAGGTTAGGTTAGGTTAGGTTAGGTTAGGTTAGGTTAGGTTAGGTTAGGTTAGGTTAGGTTAGGTTAGGTTAGGTTAGGTTAGGTTAGGTTAGGTTAGGTTAGGTTAGGTTAGGTTAGGTTAGGTTAGGTTAGGTTAGGTTAGGTTAGGTTAGGTTAGGTTAGGTTAGGTTAGGTTAGGTTAGGTTAGGTTAGGTTAGGTTAGGTTAGGTTAGGTTAGGTTAGGTTAGGTTAGGTTAGGTTAGGTTAGGTTAGGTTAGGTTAGGTTAGGTTAGGTTAGGTTAGGTTAGGTTAGGTTAGGTTAGGTTTTTTTTTTTTTTTTTTTTTTTTTTTCCTGTCCGGGCGCTATACTGGCCCGGCCCGCGAGCTAATTATCACTGGTATTTATATTCCAGTGGTTTAGTCTATCTTTATTAAATACAATATAAAATACAAGTTTACTTACTTTCTACTCTTAATCTATACACTTTACATTTCTTTTCATTTTTAATCCTATATCTATCTTATCGACTACTTTTACAACAATACTTATTCTAGTTCTTGTTACTACTGTACATAGATTCCATTTACTGTTATTATTACTAGGTTTATTTATTCTATACAATTTTCTTAATTCTAGTTCTTTTGGCTGTGTTATAATTCTAATAAATACTACTACTACTATACTATATATTAATATGTTACTATTACTATGAAACTAATATGTTAGTCGCCTTATTTTCTATATTGACCTTTTTAACAACTTTTTCTGCGAATGCCATAAATATGTTTCTTGTGTGTTCGTTTCTCATAATCTCTACGTAATTTAATCGTGATATTTTTGTATTCATTTTATTTTCACACTCTAATCTTGCATTTGCATACTTAGGGCATTCGTCCAACACATGTTCTAGTGATTGGTAAGTTTCTTCGTCACAATCGCATGTCCCTATTTGTTTTATTTTAAATCTATGAAGATATGCCCCAAAGCCACCATGTCCTGTGAGTATTTGCGCTATTATATTATTCTTTTTAATTTTACTTATGATTTTATGGCTCTGGCGCACATCCTCAAAGAATAGTTTCGTTGTGCTGCCCGTTGTCGACTGCTCGTACCGACGCTGCCATTCTTTGATCGTATTGCATCTGATGAGGCGCTTCACGTAAGACACCGGGACGCGGTCATATGCTGGGGCTGTTTTTTTGGTTTTAGCAGCTTTCTTAGCGAGTTCGTCTGCTCTCTCATTTCCATCCACACCCACGTGTGCTTTGACCCATTTGAAATTTACCTTTACTGTGGGTTTCAGTTTCTCCAGGTCTTCACGTATGGCCGTCACTATGGGGTGAGTACAGTTTCTGTTCTCTAATGCTAGTAGGGCAGACCTTGAGTCGCTAACTATATTGACTTCAGGGTGTTTGTTGTTCTTTTTTAGCATCTCTGTGGCTCTTTTGATTGCGCATAACTCGGCCTGGTAGACCGTACAGTAGTTCGCTAATGAAAGGGTGCTCTGAGTCACTTCTGCACCATTCCACCACCATGATACTGCAGCTCCCACTCGATCGTCTATTTTACTACCATCGGTGAATAGTAAAGGCTGATCTTTCCCTAGTTTATCTATATCCTCTTGGCTATTTAGTATTTCGTACGTGATCTCCTGTCTCAGCGCTGGGTGTGGTAGTTCTCTCGGCTTTACCCGCATTTCCACTGCTCTTCCAGGTAGGTCTCTGTATTCCTGGTACTTTTTTGCTTCGTATATTTCGCTTTTTTCCTTTACTCGTAGGTCCAGGGGGAGAATGCCACTGAGTAACACACTTGCTGTAAAGGAGACCGTACGGTGGGCCTTTGCAATACGGATAGCAAACAATCTCGTAAGTTGGTCGAGCCTCCGACATGCATACTTTTTGTCTACGATAGGCGCCCATACACTTGAAGCGTAAAGGACTATCGGTTCTATAACTGCTATATATATAGTTCTTATGATGTCAGAGTTCAGTCCCCAAGTCGCTTTTGCCGCTTTTGTGACTCCTTTATAAATATTAGCTACTTTAGATATTTGTTTCTCGATGTGGGCTCGGAAGTTGAGGTTCTCGTCTATGATTATCCCTAGGAGTGATACTTCCCTTGAAATCAAGAGCTTGGTACCACAAAGGTAGAATAACGGTTCCGAGTATTTTAATTTTCTTGTGATTATTACTGCCTGCGTCTTGTGGGCAGCAAATTTCATTTTGTTATTAGTACCCCATGTCTCTATTATTTTTAGAGTGTTGTTTACTCTCGCGTTAAGTTCTTCCATTTTATCTGCTGAGGCTATGATAAGAATGTCGTCGGCGAAGGCCTGTACATGGGCATCTTGGTGTTCAGTTGCTCGCAGTAATGGGTCTAGTTGTAAGTTCCATAGTAAGGGTCCACACGTGGATCCTTGGATGCATCCCTTATTTGTCTCTCTCTTACTTCGTTTACCAGCGAACTGTACCTCAACCTCTCTATCTCTAAGGTAATCATAGACGATGGCCAAGATGTATGGATCCACCTCCTTCTCTATAAGTTCTTTTTTGATGGAAGGCCACCAGGTGTTGTCAAAAGCTCCTTCGATATCCAGAGAAATTAGTGCAACTATCTTCTTCGCGTTTACCAACTTCTTGGTTTTTTCTACTGCATCATACAGAGCGTCTTCGGTACTTACTTGTGGCGTAAAACCGTATTGTCTTGGACTTAATTTGCTTTTTACGCTAAGTTGCCACTGGAGTCTTAGCGTAAAAGTTTTCTCCAGAATTTTCCCCAGTACCGGGAGTAGCCCTATCGGTCTGTATGATTTTGGCACTGAGTAGTCTGACTTAAGGGGTTTTCTTAAGATTCGGATTGTTGCTTTCTTCCATAACATTGGGAAAATTCCGTACTCTAGGCATTTGTTTAATATCTCAAGAAAGGCCCCGTCATCTCTGTTTATAGCGCGTAAACAGATGTCCGCCGTGAAGCCATCATCTCCGGGGGCTTTCTTGGGACTAATTCCTTGCGCTACACCGACTACTTCTGCTCGCGTAAAAGGGACAAATGGAGTTTCTATCTTTTTGCCTTCAAGGGTGGAATGGTATTCGTCGGTGAACTGCCTTGTTATGCGGTGATAGTCAGTCTCTCCCTCTGTGCTGTCTGATGGATAGAATGTTGCAGCCAATAATGCAGCTGATCCCTCTGGTCCCAATGTTTCCCCCGTGGAGTCTTGCAACATTATTTGGTTGGATGTTTGTTCCCTCAATTTGAGGATTCTGTATATTCTATCCCACATCGACTCCCTTTCCTGACCAGTGCAGAAATCCTTCCAACTCGATGTTCTGGCAGCCATGATGGCTTCCTTGTACGCTTCGAGAGCCATCTTGTATTCGGAGATCACGTAAGGTTTCCTTTTTGGGTTTGCTCCGCGGATTCGCCTCCTCAATTTTTTTACTTTTCTTTTGTTTTCTTCAAGGTCTTTATTCCACCAGGATATCTTCCTAATGTCTTTGACGTCACTTAACTTTTTTATAGCCTTATCACATGCGTTAGTTATGCACATTGTATATTTTTCCACAAGGTCATTAATTTTATCGCGTGGGGTCTTATCTCCGATCCAGTTGGAGTTGATATCGTTTACTGTTATGTTCATACTTGTTAACTGATTCTTAAGCTCCTTATCGAATAATTCCCAGTCCGCTTTTTTGACATTATATTTCCTTGTAGACTGCCTTTTCTCTGGGTTAGTCAATGTGGTGTCGTAATGGAATTCAAACGTAATTGCCCTGTGGTCAGATGTGGTAACAATTTCCGCGTCAACTTTCCATTTCTTCACTTTATCTAGCAATACGGTAGTGCACACCGTGACATCAACTATGCTTTTATATACTATGTCCCTCCGTATTGCCCAGAATGTGGGGGTGTCGCCTTCGTTCAATATTTCGAGCCCGTTTTGAAATATATAGTCAGCATATGCCGCTCCCCTAGCGTCCCCCGCTTCGCAGCCCCACCAGATGCTTTTTGCGTTGCAATCTCCGCCGACGATGAGATGTTGGGTTCCTAATTGAGACACGACCGTATCGAGTTGCTTCAGTTGGTCTTCTATGTTTTCGTATTCTTCCCAGTATATAGATACAAGACCTAATTCAATATCCCCAGTAACTACTTTTACCCCTACAATGTTTTCGGTTGAAATTTTACTATCCTCTATCACAATAATATTTTTACTAAGAATAACAATCGCTGCCTTAACAGGTTTTGTCCTATTGTTAACTTTTTGAATTACTCTGTACGTAGTCGAGAGGGAGCCACTCGCCCCTACATAAGGTTCCTGCAAAAGGAGTACTAAAAATCCTCTCTTTTTCGCCTCATACAAACACTCTTGTGTAGCTGCCTGGCCTCTCGCTAAATTGCACTGAAGTACTTTCGTCATATTTACGGGTGTGCTTCTATTACTGCCTATGTTGGGCACTGAGCTGCCTGTATCAGCAATAATTTATTGCGGCTCTTGCTATCCGGTCCCACTTTTGCCATTCTGGGCATTCCGCACTATATGCCGGGTGTGCTAAGTCTTCGTTGTTTTTGTCCGCGCAGTTTGTGCATCTGGGAGCTCTGCTTCTGTTCGGACATATCCTCGTATCATGTTGCTCCGAGCAGAAGCCGCAGCTACACTCTCTCTTGCAGTCCCTGGCCCTGTGACCGAATCCCAGGCAGCGGTAACATTGTACCACCGGGGATTGGTCTAAAGCCGGGACCACCTGGTAACCTATACGTAACTTTTGGTCAACCAGGTGTTGCCACATGACTGGTGACGTTTCTATAATCACATTTACTAAGCCGCTATTTCTCCCTTTTGTCCTGCGTACCACTGTAGCTCGGATCTGATCACTGGTTAGGTCTTTTACTAGTTGACTGTTTTGCTTCTCAATTGCCTCGATAATTTTGGTGTCGGGAATATCAGGCGTTAATCCTGGCAGGCGTAACTGCGGGTTTCTCGGCTTCGGTTGACTTATAGTGAGCTTCTCGCCTCTTTGTCTTAGGGCGCCCTCGAGTAGTCCTCTCTGGTGATCCGTGTCACAGCTGATTACGATCTTTTGTTGGCGGAGTTTTCTTACGCTGTTTACGCCTATGCCCAGTTCTACCACATCGACCTTCTCCTTCACTTCTTTTAAAATATCATCGCTGGTGTGTCTTGGATCCGCCGATTCCAGCACCAAGGCATACCGCGATGTTTTTGTAGCCGTAGGAATTGGTCGGTGTTTTGTCTTGGGTTTTGTTTTTTCGCCTGTTTCCCTGAGGCCACCTTTGATCTCCTCCACCGCCAATCTTATGGGGGCCGCTACATCCACAGTGGTATCCCTTAGGCTTGCCATATCCTGCCTCAGCTCAACCATTTGCGACGTTAAGTTAATTGTCGGTTCGTCGGAGGCTTTGGCAGTTTCCCGGCTAGCTACTTTGTGGATCAGTTCTCCCATAGCATCTCTTACCTCAGTACATATATTTAGTACTGGGGTAAGGTTTGGTTGGCTGGGAATGACATTTTTGAGGGCGTTCTCCAGTTCCTCTTGAGTCAACCCTATATTTTTCCCTGTAATTTCTTGTTTTCCTTGATTTTGGGAAATTTCTGCCAAGGTAATTTTTAAGGACTTTATTTCCGTAGTTATCTCGGTGAGATCTGAAGATATTGCCGGTGCTAATTCCTTGTTTGGTTTAGTGCAAGCACTTTTAGTACAGGCCTCCAGAATCTTCTTTTGATTTTCGAGGGCTTCCCTAGAGTCCTTGTTTTGAGTTTTACCCATTTGGCGCAATTCCTCCAGCTGCTCACTCGTATCCCTAGCCAAGATCTGCCTAAGGGCGTCGGTGTCCTTCATGATACTTGCAAACATAGCTTTGGTTTCTGCTTGTTCGCTTAAAGCTTGCTCCAGTCGCCGTTGGTGCTTTTGCGCTTGCATCTCTAATTGCTTGGCGGCACTGGCCTTTGCGCGATGGGCTTCCACCATATGCCTGGTTCTAGATTCGGACAGCTTAAGTACCATTTCATACAATTCCTGGACTAACCCAACCACATTTTCTCTAATCTCCTTCTTGAGGTTCCTCGATTCCTCCAATTCTGATTTGGCCCGCTGCAGGATATCATTTGCCCTTGCCGGGAACTCTCCCAGCATTCGCGTAGTCTTATTGGCCGAATGATCTATGGAAGCACAGGAGTTGATCTCGTCGTCCCATTCTAGTTCTGGCTCTGGCGTCCTGGCCAAGGCCGCTTGTTCCTCTACGGCTCTGGCGTGCCTTATTTGGGCTCGTATGCGCAGTAAACTAGAGTCTGACCTGGTATCGCTCTTTTCCTCTGTCGGCTGCATTTCCACGTTTGCTGGAAGAGTTTCCAGCTTTGGCCTCTGTTCACCCAATGGGTCCGGCTTTGGAGTAGAGCAGGCAGAAGGAGTTGAGAGTACAGCTAGTGGTGGGTTTGGGTTGCTTGCAGCAGATGAAGAAGGGGTGATTTCGATCTTGGGTGGGTCATCACTTCGGATCGTTTTTGGTTTTTCCACCTTCTTGGAGGCAGTTGCTGATTCCGATCTTGTCTTGGGATCTTTCTTTTGTGTTTGTTTTAATGTTTGGGCTGATTTTGAAGACATTTTAAGTTGATGTGATTGGCAAGTTGACAAAAACAGATATTTACTTAAATTTTTTATATAAATTTGAAATATCCAAGGAGTCGGTTATCCTATCGCTGTGTTTTAAACGGTGTTTTATATCACTAAATTAGAAGTAACTAATAGAATATAATTTTTCTCCCAAGTGGCTCTCTCTCCGAAAACGTAAAAATGATATTTTCAGTTTATTCCCTTTTATTCTGAAAATAATAGGGCTAGAGCGTTCAAATTTATAGAAAAGAAGGAATTTATGCTCTTCTATGAGAGGAATGCAAAATTAGAAGCAATAATTTTTTGTAACTATTTTTAAAATATGCTTAAATGTTTCAAAATTTTTAATTTTCAAAGTTAAGGTTGAATATTTCCGAAATTTGTAATTTTATCTAAAATGTAAATATAGGAAATGAAAACACTTATTTTCTCTCTATTTCTAATAATAAAATATATTTTTTAACGCGACTCCTTCTGTGACCACGTGGCCACGTGGTTTTAGGAAAATTTTAATAAATCACAGAGCAGAGCTTACTCGAAATCGAAATTTATTTTACAAATAGAGACTACTAATATCTATACAATAAAACAAAAAACAGAATTTTAGAGCGAAAACTATAATTATAACTAACAATTAAAATTTCCAAAAATTTTTAAAAAGACAAAAATGCTTATAACTAGAAAAATAAAACGAGTTAAGAAAAAACAAAAACTGCATGCAACTACTTACATCTAGGTCTATGAAAACCAACAGCCAAAAGTAGCCGCGCACCTCCAGAATCAAAGATGGCCGCCACGTGGTTTTTACTTTTTATCAATTTACTTCAAAATGCGTGAGTGGATTTTGACGTGCAATACGTCAAAAGATGCGTCCTAGCAAGGTCTAACGAATGCAAAAATAAAAAATAGGGGGTATCGATCTTGTTTTTGAAATAATTTAGAAAAACTGAAGTTAATTTTTAAAATTTACCTGTTTTTTAGAGAAAATCCAAATAATTTCGCACTTTTCACAAAAACTTTTTATGCACTCAAATAGCCTGCACTTAGACGCACAATTTGACGTATAGCACTTCACTGTACACTCGAAATTTCCGGTGAAAACAATTTTTAAAAATTTAATTTAATGCGGAACAAATTCGAAACTAAGCGTTCTCGACGGCTGGAGGCGCGCGACTGGTTAGGTTAGGTTAGGTTAGGTTAGGTTAGGTTAGGTTAGGTTAGGTTAGGTTAGGTTAGGTTAGGTTAGGTTAGGTTAGGTTAGGTTAGGTTAGGTTAGGTTAGGTTAGGTTAGGTTAGGTTAGGTTAGGTTAGGTTAGGTTAGGTTAGGTTAGGTTAGGTTAGGTTAGGTTAGGTTAGGTTAGGTTAGGTTAGGTTAGGTTAGGTTAGGTTAGGTTAGGTTAGGTTAGGTTAGGTTAGGTTAGGTTAGGTTAGGTTAGGTTAGGTTAGGTTAGGTTAGGTTAGGTTAGGTTAGGTTAGGTTAGGTTAGGTTAGGTTAGGTTAGGTTAGGTTAGGTTAGGTTAGGTTAGGTTAGGTTAGGTTAGGTTAGGTTAGGTTAGGTTAGGTTAGGTTAGGTTAGGTTAGGTTAGGTTAGGTTAGGTTAGGTTAGGTTAGGTTAGGTTAGGTTAGGTTAGGTTAGGTTAGGTTAGGTTAGGTTAGGTTAGGTTAGGTTAGGTTAGGTTAGGTTAGGTTAGGTTAGGTTAGGTTAGGTTAGGTTAGGTTAGGTTAGGTTAGGTTAGGTTAGGTTAGGTTAGGTTAGGTTTAGGTTAGGTTAGGTTAGGTTAGGTTAGGTTAGGTTAGGTTAGGTTAGGTTAGGTTAGGTTAGGTTAGGTTAGGTTAGGTTAGGTTAGGTTAGGTTAGGTTAGGTTAGGTTAGGTTAGGTTAGGTTAGGTTAGGTTAGGTTAGGTTAGGTTAGGTTAGGTTAGGTTAGGTTAGGTTAGGTTAGGTTAGGTTAGGTTAGGTTAGGTTAGGTTAGGTTAGGTTAGGTTAGGTTAGGTTAGGTTAGGTTAGGTTAGGTTAGGTTAGGTTAGGTTAGGTTAGGTTAGGTTAGGTTAGGTTAGGTTAGGTTAGGTTAGGTTAGGTTAGGTTAGGTTAGGTTAGGTTAGGTTAGGTTAGGTTAGGTTAGGTTAGGTTAGGTTAGGTTAGGTTAGGTTAGGTTAGGTTTTTTTTTTTTTTATTAATAGGATTTGTTTATCCTATTATTATGTGTTTATTTTATGTTTCAGATCCGAGTCCTCGCTAGTTGATACGGGCGACTCATCTCTTCGTGTGGAGTTTCTTATATTTTTAGTTTGATTTTCATTGTAACTTTAGTTTATTATTTTTTTTTTCTTTTTTTAATATATATTGTTATAATTTTTATATATTTTTATTAGATATATATATATATTTATAATTACAAATTTTATTTGGGTGCTTTATTAATATGTTTATATTGTTAAACAAAAGTTAATAGTTATTAAAAGTTATTAGTAGTTAATAGTTTAGGTACTGTCATCTCTAAATAATAAGTGAATTAAATTCTTTTAACGTATTAACAATCTTTTTGATGTGTTTCAGAAATGTTTTGATGCATTCTTCTTTTTCTATTACTTCAGCTATACTGAACGGGTTGTTTACACTAAAAATTCTGCATGTGGATGCATGGTCATTTCTGGTGTGCATATACTTGGGGCATTCTTCAAGAAGGTGGTGGATTGTTTGTGGTGATGTATCATCACATGGACATTTATCAGTTGTTTTGATTTTAAATCTATGTAAATATGTTAAGTTGTAACCATGTCCCGTTAGTATTTGTGTAAGCTCAAATGATGGTTGAATTTTCGTGAATAGTTTAAATATGGTTTCGAGGCTGGGGCATACTTTCCTTGTGTGTTCTCCTTGAATTCCGGTGTGGTAGATTGTTTCAGATTGCGCAATGTTTTTATTTTTAATATTATGTTTCAGGTAACTAATTGGATAATTGGAATATTCGTATCGTAGATGAGAGTTTGCAGCGGATTTAGCCATTTCGTCAGCTTCCTCGTTTCCTACGAGACCAACGTGAGCCTTGACCCATATGAAATTGATTTCGCGGTGACTTTTTATATTATGAATATGTTTGTGGATGGATGCCACGAATGGATTAGTACTGTCCTTGTTCTGGATTTCTGTTAAGCTAGAGAGGGAGTCTGACAGAATGGCAATATTTGAAGCTTGGTTTCTTGCCGCCCATTGGCATGCTCGGTCTATTGCTAATAGCTCTGCTTGATAGACAGAGCAGCTGGGATGCAACTTGAATTTTTTATAAGTTTTTGATCCATCTGGCCCTAATATGACATAAGCCGCTCCAACGTTGCCATCACTCTGCTTACTGCCGTCGGTGTATATTTTTATGGAGTCTGGAGAAAGAAGTTCGTTTATTTCCTCTTGAGTAGATGCTAATTTGAAGTTGATGCTTGATCTCTTAGCTGGATGAAGAAGATCGTATGGTTTTGCGGGCCTTTCTATGGTAATGTCGTTTGGTAATAAAGATGTTGTTCCTGTTAGTTTTGCTTTTTCCAGAAGGGAAACTTCGTTAATTTTTAGATGGAGGGGCGTTAATCTAGCGAGTGCTATTGCTGCAGTAGCTGATACAGTTCTGAATGCTCTTATTATCTTCAATGCAAAACCTCTTTGGAGTGATCTCAGTTGATTTACTACAGTTGCATATTTAGTTGCGGAACCCCAGATTCCCGCCGCGTATGTAATAATTGGTTCAATAACATGTTCATATATTATACGGATGTTGTCTGGCTGTGCTCCCCATGTAGGTCTGACAAACATGGAGAGTTTATGAAATATTTTTACAGATTTCTCTATGGTGTATTTCACATGGCTGATGAATTTAAGATTTTTATCTATAATGACTCCTAATAATTTTATGTTGTCTGTAAATTGTAAATGAATCCCTTCCATGACTATTCTGGCTCCTTTAGCTTTAGGTGTAAAAGTTATTAGTTGTGTTTTGCTTGGACCGAATTTGAGTTTGACTTCGTTTCCCCATCTGACAATTGAGTTCAGTGCTAAATTAGCTATGTATTGTAAATCTTTCAGTTTAGAGTGATGTACAACCAATAAAACATCATCTGCGAAGGCCTGGAGATGACATCCTTCCGGAAGTGTGACCTCAAATAGATCATCCAATATTAGATTCCAGAAAAGTGGGCCGCAGACTGATCCCTGTATACATCCTCTGGTCATGGTTTTAGAAGTGGTGCAGTCGGCATAGTTTAATGAAACTCTCCTCTCTTGAATGTAATTTAATGCCAGTTTATAAAGATTTCTTGGACACTTTGCAAGGCGGAGTCTTTTGAAAAGAACGGGCCACCAAGCATTATCAAACGCTGCCTGAATGTCTAATGAGATGGCAATTACTAGGTGTTTGTTGCGTTTTGCTTCAGTGACCGTGTCCATTACATTGTTGAGGGCGTCCGTTGTTGATTTTTGCTCCTTGAACCCGTATTGTAAGGAGTTTGAAAAGCTATTTTTGTCCAAATGGTAAGTAAGTCTCTTGCACATTAGTTTCTCCAGCAGTTTACCAAAAACGTTTATAAGACCAATGGGGCGGTATGAAGAGGTGTCAGAATAGTCAGTTTTGCTTGGTTTTGGTATTATTATTACATGAGCTGTTTTCCAAGTGCTGGGGAAGTATGAAATTTCTACGCATCTATTCATGATTCTGGTTAAGATGTTACAATAATTGTTGGTGAATTCCACGCAGATGTCAGCTGTTAGATGATCCAAACCAGGAGCCTTGCTAGCACTCATTGATTTTAAGCAACCCACTACTTCTTCCTCAGTGAAGGGCAAATCGTTTTCAGAGTTCGGTATTTGGTTCATCTGATGCCTTAGTTCTTTTTGTGTGTCTGTTTTGTCATCTGTGTCGTCAGGGTAGAATTTATTTAGTAAGGTTTTGGCTGTATCTGTGGAGGTTTGTGTATGTTTTGAGTTTCCGTCGGTTACAGTCATACACGGTGTTGGTTGAGGGGAGCACTTTAGTAGTCTGTTAGTGAGTGACCAAACATTTTCCTTTCCCTGTCTGCTGCAGAACTGGCGGAAATGTTCTGTAGACGTTTTGCGTATGGCTTCACTGTATTTCTCTTTTAATGCGTTTCGTTCAATAAGTGCATTTTCGATAGATTTGCCGGATTTTTTCAAATCTTGTATTCTATGGTGCATTTTAATAACGTGTTTCTTAAGAACTTCTAAATCGGGAGTCCACCATGGGATACGGGCTTGAAGGGACTTGTGTTGTCTCAAGCATGCGTTGCATACTTCTTGAATTACTTTGGTTAAGTCTAATATGTATTTTTCAAGTTCTTTACTGTTAAAGATTTCAATGTTATGTTCCGTCAATTTGCTAACTTCCATGGCTATTTTTAATTTGCAGTTAAACATATTCCAGTTAGCTTCTTTTGTTGTGTATTTGTATGTGGACTGCTTTTTCCTTTTAGTAAGTTTGATGTCATCTAGGTCTAATAAAAATTCTATGGCATTATGTTCGCTGGATGGACAAATACTATTGTTTACCTGCCAATTTTTAATTCTGTGGGCTACGTTGTCTGTGCTAAGAGTCAGGTCGATAATAGAGCTTCTGTAGCTTCCGTGGGTTATTGTTTCAAAGGTGGGGTGCTTACCAATGTTACCTATTGTTAGGTCATTGGATATAATTAAGTTGTTGATTTCCAAGCCCCTTTTGTTTGATGTGTGCGACCCCCAGGTAGGGTGCCAACCGTTAAAGTCCCCACCTATGACTATTTGTGTGTTTCATGTTCTTTTAAAAAGAGATCTAGACGATTTAGTGTTCCATTTGTATCTATTTTAGGTTCGACGTATGCTGACACGAAAAACAGTTTGCGGCCCTTTGTGGTAATTTGGACAATACTTAGATTAGGAGAAGAGTAAGCGGACATTCCAAGCGTTGCAGCGATTCCCGACTTAATTACTATGCAGGCTTTAACTCTTTCATTATTGGAAAATTGATGTATCTCATAACCCGGGATATTTTTAAAAGTATTAGTGTTACCCACATAAGGTTCACTTATTAGGCCTACTGAGTAGCCCTCAGAAGTGAAGTGGTGATAAACTCTTGACAGCTGTTGAATCCTTTGTCTAAATTACATTGTAAAATCTTCAATATTGGTGTATTATAATCCATAATCGATTTTTCCAATTACGATGGTTTTCATTGATTCTTTTAAGGGGCATTTGTCGGATGTTGCAGAGTGTTTGGTGTCTATATTGGTATTTGATTTTTTATTTTTGTTGATGCAGTTGTAGCAATTGGA
>CAWVQL010000136.1:0-50005 GCA_963932265.1 Thymelicus lineola | reverse complement strand
AATCGAGAAAAACAAACATTTCCGGAACTCACGCCAAACTGCCAGCAGACCATAGGTGAAGAGTATAAATTTTAAAATTTCTAAAGTTATGAAAAAAATAGATGTTTTCTTTCTAGAAGCCAGAACTCTCGAGATTCTTGTTCACAAGTAGTAGAGCAATAATGGAGAATAACAAACATTTCCGGAACTCACGCCAAACTGCCAGCAGAGCATAGGTGAAAAGTAAAAATTTTAAAATTTCTAAAGTTGTGAAAAAAAAAATTGTTGTTTTCTTTCTAGAAGCCAGAACTCTCGAGATTCTGGTTCACCAGTATTAGGGCAATAATCGAGAAAAACAAACATTTCCGGAACTCACACCAAACTGCCAGCAGAGCATAGGTGAAAAGTAAAAATTTTAAAATTTTTAAAGTTATGAAAAAAAAATAGTTGTTTTCTTTCTAGAAGACAGAACTCTCGAGATTCTTGTTAACCAGTAGTAGGGCGATAATCGAGAAAAACAAACATTTCCGGAACTCACGCCAAACTGCCAGCAGAGCATAGGTGAAAAGTAAAAATTTTAAAATTTCTAAAGTTATGAAAAAAAAATAGTTGTTTTCTTTCTAGAAGCCAGAACTCTCGAGATTCTGGTTCACCAGTAGTAGGGCAATAATCGAGAAAAACAAACATTTCCGGAACTCACGCCAAACTGCCAGCAGAGCATAGGTGAAAAGTAAAAACTTTAAAATTTCTAAAGTTATGAAAAAAAAAAGTTGTTTTCTTTCTAGAAGCCAGAACTCTCGAGATTCTGGTTTACCAGTAGTAAGGCAATAATCGAGAAAAAAAAACATTTCCGGAACTCACGCCAAACTGCCAGCAGAGCATAGGTGAAAAGTAAAAATTTAAAAATTTCTAAAGTTATGAAAAAAAATTTGTTGTTTTCTTTCTAGAAGCCAGAACTCTCGAGATTCTGGTTCACCAGTAGTAGAGCAATAATCGAGAAAAACAAACATTTCCGGAACTCACGCCAAACTGCCAGCAGAGCATAGGTGAAAAGTATAAATTTTAAAATTTCTAAAGTTATGAAAAAAAATTTGTTGTTTTCTTTCTAGAAGACAGAACTCTCGAGATTCTTGTTAACCAGTAGTAGGGCGATAATCGAGAAAAACAAACATTTCCGGAACTCACGCCAAACTGCCAGCAGAGCATAGGTGAAAAGTAAAAATTTAAAAATTTCTAAAGTTATGAAAAAAAATTTGTTGTTTTCTTTCTAGAAGCCAGAACTCTCGAGATTCTGGTTCACCAGTAGTAGAGCAATAATCGAGAAAAACAAACATTTCCGGAACTCACGCCAAACTGCCAGCAGAGCATAGGTGAAAAGTAAAAATTTAAAAATTTCTAAAGTTATGAAAAAAAATTTGTTGTTTTCTTTCTAGAAGCCAGAACTCTCGAGATTCTGGTTCACCAGTAGTAGAGCAATAATCGAGAAAAACAAACATTTCCGGAACTCACGCCAAACTGCCAGCAGAGCATAGGTGAAAAGTATAAATTTTAAAATTTCTAAAGTTATGAAAAAAATAGATGTTTTCTTTCTAGAAGCCAGAACTCTCGAGATTCTTGTTCACAAGTAGTAGAGCAATAATCGAGAAAAACAAACATTTCCGGAACTCACACCAAACTGCCAGCAGAGCATAGGTGAAAAGTAAAAATTTTAAAATTTCTAAAGTTATGAAAAAAAAATAGTTGTTTTCTTTCTAGAAGACAGAACTCTCGAGATTCTTGTTAACCAGTAGTAGGGCGATAATCGAGAAAAACAAACATTTCCGGAACTCACGCCAAACTGCCAGCAGAGCATAGGTGAAAAGTAAAAATTTTAAAATTTCTAAAGTTATGAAAAAAAAATAGTTGTTTTCTTTCTAGAAGCCAGAACTCTCGAGATTCTGGTTCACCAGTAGTAGGGCAATAATCGAGAAAAACAAACATTTCCGGAACTCACGCCAAACTGCCAGCAGAGCATAGGTGAAAAGTAAAAATTTAAAAATTTCTAAAGTTATGAAAAAAAATTTGTTGTTTTCTTTCTAGAAGACAGAACTCTCGAGATTCTGGTTCACCAGTAGTAGAGCAATAATCGAGAAAAACAAACATTTCCGGAACTCACGCCAAACTGCCAGCAGAGCATAGGTGAAAAGTATAAATTTTAAAATTTCTAAAGTTATGAAAAAAATAGATGTTTTCTTTCTAGAAGCCAGAACTCTCGAGATTCTTGTTCACAAGTAGTAGAGCAATAATCGAGAAAAACAAACATTTCCGGAACTCACGCCAAACTGCCAGCAGAGCATAGGTGAAAAGTATAAATTTTAAAATTTCTAAAGTTATGAAAAAAATAGATGTTTTCTTTCTAGAAGCCAGAACTCTCGAGATTCTTGTTCACAAGTAGTAGAGCAATAATCGAGAAAAACAAACATTTCCGGAACTCACACCAAACTGCCAGCAGAGCATAGGTGAAAAGTAAAAATTTTAAAATTTCTAAAGTTATGAAAAAAAAATAGTTGTTTTCTTTCTAGAAGACAGAACTCTCGAGATTCTTGTTAACCAGTAGTAGGGCGATAATCGAGAAAAACAAACATTTCCGGAACTCACGCCAAACTGCCAGCAGAGCATAGGTGAAAAGTAAAAATTTTAAAATTTCTAAAGTTATGAAAAAAAAATAGTTGTTTTCTTTCTAGAAGCCAGAACTCTCGAGATTCTGGTTCACCAGTAGTAGGGCAATAATCGAGAAAAACAAACATTTCCGGAACTCACGCCAAACTGCCAGCAGAGCATAGGTGAAAAGTAAAAATTTTAAAATTTCTAAAGTTATGAAAAAAAAAAGTTGTTTTCTTTCTAGAAGCCAGAACTCTCGAGATTCTGGTTCACCAGTAGTAGGGCAATAATCGAGAAAAACAAACATTTCCGGAACTCACGCCAAACTGCCAGCAGAGCATAGGTGAAAAGTAAAAATTTTAAAATTTCTAAAGTAATGAAAAAAAAATAGTTGTTTTCTTTCTAGAAGCCAGAACTCTCGAGATTCTGGTTCAACAGTAGTAGGGCAATAATCGAGAAAAACAAACATTTCCGGAACTCACGCCAAACTGCCAGCAGAGCATAGGTGAAAAGTAAAAATTTTAAAATTTCTAAAGTTATGAAAAAAAAATAGTTGTTTTCTTTCTAGAAGACAGAACTCTCGAGATTCTGGTTCACCAGTAGTAGAGCAATAATCGAGAACAACAAACATTTCCGTAACTCACGCCAAACTGCCAGCAGAGCATAGGTGAAAAGTAAAAATTTTAAAATTTCTAAAGTTATGAAAAAAATAGATGTTTTATTTCTAGAAGCCAGAACTCTCGTGTTTCTCGTTCACCAATAGAAGACCAATAATCGAGAATAACAAACATTTCCGGAACTCACGCCAAACTACCAGCAGAGCATAGGTGAAAAGTAAAAATTTTGAAATTTCTTAAGTTATGAAAAAAAAATAGTTGTTTTCTTTCTAGAAGCCAGAACTCTCGAGATTCTCGTTAACCAGTAGTAGAGAAATAATCGAGAAAAACAAACATTTCCGGAACGCACGCCAAACTGCCAGCAGAGCATAGGTGAAAAGTAAAAATTTTAAAATTTCTAAAGTTATGAAAAAAAAATAGTTGTTTTCTTTCTAGAAGACAGAACTCTCGAGATTCTTGTTAACCAGTAGTAGGGCGATAATCGAGAAAAACAAACATTTCCGGAACTCACGCCAAACTGCCAGCAGAGCATAGGTGAAAAGTATAAATTTTAAAATTTCTAAAGTTATGAAAAAAATTGATGTTTTCTTTCTAGAAGCCAGAACTCTCGAGATTCTGGTTCACCAGTAGTAGAGCAATAATCGAGAAAAACAAACATTTCCGGAACTCACACCAAACTGCCAGCAGAGCATAGGTGAAAAGTAAAAATTTTAAAATTTTTAAAGTTATGAAAAAAAAATAGTTTTTTTCTTTCTAGAAGACAGAACTCTCGAGATTCTTGTTAACCAGTAGTAGGGCGATAATCGAGAAAAACAAACATTTCCGGAACTCACGCCAAACTGCCAGCAGAGCATAGGTGAAAAGTAAAAATTTTAAAATTTCTAAAGTTATGAAAAAAAAATAGTTGTTTTCTTTCTAGAAGCCAGAACTCTCGAGATTCTGGTTCACCAGTATTAGGGCAATAATCGAGAAAAACAAACATTTCCGGAACTCACGCCAAACTGCCAGCAGAGCATAGGTGAAAAGTATAAATTTTAAAATTTCTAAAGTTATGAAAAAAATTGATGTTTTCTTTCTAGAAGCCAGAACTCTCGAGATTCTTGTTCACAAGTAGTAGAGCAATAATGGAGAATAACAAACATTTCCGGAACTCACGCCAAACTGCCAGCAGAGCATAGGTGAAAAGTAAAAATTTTAAAATTTCTAAAGTTGTGAAAAAAAAAATTGTTGTTTTCTTTCTAGAAGCCAGAACTCTCGAGATTCTGGTTCACCAGTAGTAGAGCAATAATCGAGAAAAACAAACATTTCCGGAACTCACACCAAACTGCCAGCAGAGCATAGGTGAAAAGTAAAAATTTTAAAATTTCTAAAGTTATGAAAAAAAAATAGTTGTTTTCTTTCTAGAAGACAGAACTCTCGAGATTCTTGTTAACCAGTAGTAGGGCGATAATCGAGAAAAACAAACATTTCCGGAACTCACGCCAAACTGCCAGCAGAGCATAGGTGAAAAGTAAAAATTTTAAAATTTCTAAAGTTATGAAAAAAAAATAGTTGTTTTCTTTCTAGAAGCCAGAACTCTCGAGATTCTGGTTCACCAGTAGTAGGGCAATAATCGAGAACAACAAACATTTCCGGAACTCACGCCAAACTGCCAGCAGAGCATAGGTGAAAAGTAAAAATTTTAAAATTTCTAAAGTTATGAAAAAAAAAAGTTGTTTTCTTTCTAGAAGCCAGAACTCTCGAGATTCTGGTTCAACAGTAGTAGGGCAATAATCGAGAAAAACAAACATTTCCGGAACTCACGCTAAACTGCCAGCAGAGCATAGGTGAAAAGTAAAAATTTTAAAATTTCTAAAGTAATGAAAAAAAAATAGTTGTTTTCTTTCTAGAAGCCAGAACTCTCGAGATTCTGGTTCAACAGTAGTAGGGCAATAATCGAGAAAAACAAACATTTCCGGAACTCACGCCAAACTGCCAGCAGAGCATAGGTGAAAAGTAAAAATTTTAAAATTTCTAAAGTTATGAAAAAAAAATAGTTGTTTTCTTTCTAGAAGACAGAACTCTCGAGATTCTGGTTCACCAGTAGTAGAGCAATAATCGAGAACAACAAACATTTCCGTAACTCACGCCAAACTGCCAGCAGAGCATAGGTGAAAAGTAAAAATTTTAAAATTTCTAAAGTTATGAAAAAAATAGATGTTTTATTTCTAGAAGCCAGAACTCTCGTGTTTCTCGTTCACCAATAGAAGACCAATAATCGAGAATAACAAACATTTCCGGAACTCACGCCAAACTGCCAGCAGAGCATAGGTGAAAAGTATAAATTTTAAAATTTCTAAAGTTATGAAAAAAAAATAGTTGTTTTCTTTCTAGAAGCCAGAACTCTCGAGATTCTTGTTCACAAGTAGTAGAGCAATAATCGAGAAAAACAAACATTTCCGGAACTCACGCCAAACTGCCAGCAGAGCATAGGTGAAAAGTAAAAATTTTAAAATTTCTAAAGTTATGAAAAAAAAAAGTTGTTTTCTTTCTAGAAGCCAGAACTCTCGAGATTCTGGTTCAACAGTAGTAGGGCAATAATCGAGAAAAACAAACATTTCCGGAACTCACGCTAAACTGCCAGCAGAGCATAGGTGAAAAGTAAAAATTTTAAAATTTCTAAAGTAATGAAAAAAAAATAGTTGTTTTCTTTCTAGAAGCCAGAACTCTCGAGATTCTGGTTCAACAGTAGTAGGGCAATAATCGAGAAAAACAAACATTTCCGGAACTCACGCCAAACTGCCAGCAGAGCATAGGTGAAAAGTAAAAATTTTAAAATTTCTAAAGTTATGAAAAAAAAATAGTTGTTTTCTTTCTAGAAGACAGAACTCTCGAGATTCTGGTTCACCAGTAGTAGAGCAATAATCGAGAACAACAAACATTTCCGTAACTCACGCCAAACTGCCAGCAGAGCATAGGTGAAAAGTAAAAATTTTAAAATTTCTAAAGTTATGAAAAAAATAGATGTTTTGTTTCTAGAAGCCAGAACTCTCGTGTTTCTCGTTCACCAATAGAAGACCAATAATCGAGAATAACAAACATTCCCGGAACTCACGCCAAACTACCAGCAGAGCATAGGTGAAAAGTAAAAATTTTGAAATTTCTTAAGTTATGAAAAAAAATAGTTGTTTTCTTTCTAGAAGCCAGAACTCTCGAGATTCTCGTTAACCAGTAGTAGAGAAATAATCGAGAAAAACAAACATTTCCGGAACTCACGCCAAACTGCCAGCAGAGCATAGGTGAAAAGTAAAAATTTTAAAATTTCTAAAGTTATGAAAAAAAATAGTTGTTTTCTTTCTAGAAGACAGAACTCTCGAGATTCTTGTTAACCAGTAGTAGGGCGATAATCGAGAAAAACAAACATTTCCGGAACTCACGCCAAACTGCCAGCAGAGCATAGGTGAAAAGTATAAATTTTAAAATTTCTAAAGTTATGAAAAAAATTGATGTTTTCTTTCTAGAAGCCAGAACTCTCGAGATTCTGGTTCACCAGTAGTAGAGCAATAATCGAGAAAAATAAACATTTCCGGAACTCACACCAAACTGCCAGCAGAGCATAGGTGAAAAGTAAAAATTTTAAAATTTTTAAAGTTATGAAAAAAAAATAGTTTTTTTCTTTCTAGAAGACAGAACTCTCGAGATTCTTGTTAACCAGTAGTAGGGCGATAATCGAGAAAAACAAACATTTCCGGAACTCACGCCAAACTGCCAGCAGAGCATAGGTGAAAAGTAAAAATTTTAAAATTTCTAAAGTTATGAAAAAAAAATAGTTGTTTTCTTTCTAGAAGCCAGAACTCTCGAGATTCTGGTTCACCAGTATTAGGGCAATAATCGAGAAAAACAAACATTTCCGGAACTCACGCCAAACTGCCAGCAGAGCATAGGTGAAAAGTAAAAATTTAAAAATTTCGTAAGTTATGAAAAAAAATAGTTGTTTTCTTTCTAGAAGCCAGAACTCTCGAGATTCTGGTTCACCAGTAGTAGAGCAATAATCGAGAAAAACAATTATTTCCGGAACTCACGCCAAACTGCCAGCAGAGCATAGGTGAAAAGTAAAAATTTTAAAATTTCTAAAGTTATGAAAAAAAAAAAAATGTTTTCTTTCTAGAAGCCAGAACTCTCGAGATTCTGGTTCACCAGTAGTAGAGCAATAATTGAGAAAAACAAACATTTCCGGAACTCACGCCAAACTGCCAGCAGAGCATAGGTGAAAAGTAAAAATTTTAAAATTTCTAAAGTTATGAAAAAAAAATTGTTGTTTTCTTTCTAGAAGCCAGAACTCTCGAGATTCTGGTTCACCAGTAGTAGAGCAATAATCGAGAAAAACAAACATTTCCGGAACTCACGCCAAACTGCCAGCAGAGCATAGGTGAAAAGTAAAAATTTTAAAATTTCGTAAGTTATGAAAAAAAAATGGTTGTTTTCTTTCTAGAAGCAAGAACTCTCGAGATTTTGGTTCACCAGTAGTAGAGTAATAATCGAGAAAAACAAACATTTCCGGAACTCACGCCAAACTGCCAGCAGAGCATAGGTGAAAAGTAAAAATTTTAAAATTTCTAAAGTTATGAAAAAAAAATAGTTGTTTTCTTTCTAGAAGCCAGAACTCTCGTGTTTCTCGTTCACCAATAGAAGACCAATAATCGAGAATAACAAACATTTCCGGAACTCACGCCAAACTACCAGCAGAGCATAGGTGAAAAGTAAAAATTTTGAAATTTCTTAAGTTATGAAAAAAAAATAGTTGTTTTCTTTCTAGAAGCCAGAACTCTCGAGATTCTCGTTAACCAGTAGTAGAGAAATAATGGAGAAAAACAAACATTTCCGGAACTCACGCCAAACTGCCAGCAGAGCATAGGTAAGAAGTAAAAATTTTAAAATTTCGTAAGTAATGAAAAAAAAATAGTTGTTTTCTTTCTAGAAGCCAGAACTCTCGAGATTCTTGTTCACCAGTAGTAGAGCAATAATGGAGAAAAACAAACATTTCCGGAACTCACGCCAAACTGCCAGCAGAGCATAGGTGAAAAGTAAAAATTTAAAAATTTCTAAAGTTATGAAAAAAAATTTGTTGTTTTCTTTCTAGAAGCCAGAACTCTCGAGATTCTGGTTCACCAGTAGTAGAGCAATAATCGAGAAAAACAAACATTTCCGGAACTCACGCCAAACTGCCAGCAGAGCATAGGTGAAAAGTATAAATTTTAAAATTTCTAAAGTTATGAAAAAAATAGATGTTTTCTTTCTAGAAGCCAGAACTCTCGAGATTCTTGTTCACAAGTAGTAGAGCAATAATGGAGAATAACAAACATTTCCGGAACTCACGCCAAACTGCCAGCAGAGCATAGGTGAAAAGTAAAAATTTTAAAATTTCTAAAGTTATGAAAAAAAAATAGTTGTTTTCTTTCTAGAAGACAGAACTCTCGAGATTCTTGTTAACCAGTAGTAGGGCGATAATCGAGAAAAAAAAAACATTTCCGGAACTCACGCCAAACTGCCAGCAGAGCATAGGTGAAAAGTAAAAATTTTAAAATTTCTAAAGTTGTGAAAAAAAAAATTGTTGTTTTCTTTCTAGAAGCCAGAACTCTCGAGATTCTGGTTCACCAGTATAAGAGCAATAATCGAGAAAAACAAACATTTCCGGAACTCACACCAAACTGCCAGCAGAGCATAGGTGAAAAGTAAAAATTTTAAAATTTCTAAAGTTATGAAAAAAAAATAGTTGTTTTCTTTCTAGAAGCCAGAACTCTCGAGATTCTGGTTTACCAGTAGTAGGGCAATAATCGAGAAAAACAAACATTTCCGGAACTCACGCCAAACTGCCAGCAGAGCATAGGTGAAAAGTAAAAATTTTAAAATTTCTAAAGTTATGAAAAAAAAAAGTTGTTTTCTTTCTAGAAGCCAGAACTCTCGAGATTCTGGTTCACCAGTAGTAAGGCAATAATCGAGAAAAACAAACATTTCCGGAACTCACGCCAAACTGCCAGCAGAGCATAGGTGAAAAGTAAAAATTTAAAAATTTCTAAAGTTATGAAAAAAAATTTGTTGTTTTCTTTCTAGAAGCCAGAACTCTCGAGATTCTGGTTCACCAGTAGTAGAGCAATAATCGAGAAAAACAAACATTTCCGGAACTCACGCCAAACTGCCAGCAGAGCATAGGTGAAAAGTATAAATTTTAAAATTTCTAAAGTTATGAAAAAAATAGTTGTTTTCTTTCTAGAAGCCAGAACTCTCGAGATTCTCGTTAACCAGTAGTAGAGAAATAATCGAGAAAAACAAACATTTCCGGAACTCACGCCAAACTGCCAGCAGAGCATAGGTGAAAAGTAAAAATTTTAAAATTTCTAAAGTTATGAAAAAAAAATAGTTGTTTTCTTTCTAGAAGACAGAACTCTCGAGATTCTTGTTAACCAGTAGTAGGGCGATAATCGAGAAAAACAAACATTTCCGGAACTCACGCCAAACTGCCAGCAGAGCATAGGTGAAAAGTAAAAATTTTAAAATTTCTAAAGTTATGAAAAAAAAATAGTTGTTTTCTTTCTAGAAGACAGAACTCTCGAGATTCTTGTTAACCAGTAGTAGGGCGATAATCGAGAAAAACAAACATTTCCGGAACTCACGCCAAACTGCCAGCAGAGCATAGGTGAAAAGTATAAATTTTAAAATTTCTAAAGTTATGAAAAAAATTGATGTTTTCTTTCTAGAAGCCAGAACTCTCGAGATTCTTGTTCACAAGTAGTAGAGCAATAATGGAGAATAACAAACATTTCCGGAACTTACGCCAAACTGCCAGCAGAGCATAGGTGAAAAGTAAAAATTTTAAAATTTCTAAAGTTGTGAAAAAAAAAATTGTTGTTTTCTTTCTAGAAGCCAGAACTCTCGAGATTCTGGTTCACCAGTAGTAGAGCAATAATCGAGAAAAACAAACATTTCCGGAACTCACACCAAACTGCCAGCAGAGCATAGGTGAAAAGTAAAAATTTTAAAATTTCTAAAGTTATGAAAAAAAAATAGTTGTTTTCTTTCTAGAAGACAGAACTCTCGAGATTCTTGTTAACCAGTAGTAGGGCGATAATCGAGAAAAACAAACATTTCCAGAACTCACGCCAAACTGCCAGCAGACCATAGGTGAAAAGTATAAATTTTAAAATTTCTAAAGTTATGAAAAAAATAGATGTTTTCTTTCTAGAAGCCAGAACTCTCGAGATTCTTGTTCACAAGTAGTAGAGCAATAATGGAGAATAACAAACATTTCCGGAACTCACGCCAAACTGCCAGCAGAGCATAGGTGAAAAGTAAAAATTTTAAAATTTCTAAAGTTATGAAAAAAAAATAGTTGTTTTCTTTCTAGAAGACAGAACTCTCGAGATTCTTGTTAACCAGTAGTAGGACGATAATCGAGAAAAACAAACATTTCCGGAACTCACGCCAAACTGCCAGCAGAGCATAGGTGAAAAGTAAAAATTTTAAAATTTCTAAAGTTATGAAAAAAAAATAGTTGTTTTCTTTCTAGAAGACAGAACTCTCGAGATTCTTGTTAACCAGTAGTAGGGCGATAATCGAGAAAAACAAACATTTCCGGAACTCACGCCAAACTGCCAGCAGAGCATAGGTGAAAAGTAAAAATTTTAAAATTTCTAAAGTTATGAAAAAAAAATAGTTGTTTTCTTTCTAGAAGCCAGAACTCTCGAGATTCTTGTTCACAAGTAGTAGAGCAATAATCGAGAAAAACAAACATTTCCGGAACTCACACCAAACTGCCAGCAGAGCATAGGTGAAAAGTAAAAATTTTAAAATTTCTAAAGTTATGAAAAAAAAATAGTTGTTTTCTTTCTAGAAGACAGAACTCTCGAGATTCTTGTTAACCAGTAGTAGGGCGATAATCGAGAAAAACAAACATTTCCGGAACTCACGCCAAACTGCCAGCAGAGCATAGGTGAAAAGTAAAAATTTTAAAATTTCTAAAGTTATGAAAAAAAAATAGTTGTTTTCTTTCTAGAAGCCAGAACTCTCGAGATTCTGGTTCACCAGTAGTAGGGCAATAATCGAGAAAAACAAACATTTCCGGAACTCACGCCAAACTGCCAGCAGAGCATAGGTGAAAAGTAAAAATTTAAAAATTTCTAAAGTTATGAAAAAAAATTTGTTGTTTTCTTTCTAGAAGACAGAACTCTCGAGATTCTGGTTCACCAGTAGTAGAGCAATAATCGAGAAAAACAAACATTTCCGGAACTCACGCCAAACTGCCAGCAGAGCATAGGTGAAAAGTATAAATTTTAAAATTTCTAAAGTTATGAAAAAAATAGATGTTTTCTTTCTAGAAGCCAGAACTCTCGAGATTCTTGTTCACAAGTAGTAGAGCAATAATCGAGAAAAACAAACATTTCCGGAACTCACGCCAAACTGCCAGCAGAGCATAGGTGAAAAGTATAAATTTTAAAATTTCTAAAGTTATGAAAAAAATAGATGTTTTCTTTCTAGAAGCCAGAACTCTCGAGATTCTTGTTCACAAGTAGTAGAGCAATAATCGAGAAAAACAAACATTTCCGGAACTCACACCAAACTGCCAGCAGAGCATAGGTGAAAAGTAAAAATTTTAAAATTTCTAAAGTTATGAAAAAAAAATAGTTGTTTTCTTTCTAGAAGACAGAACTCTCGAGATTCTTGTTAACCAGTAGTAGGGCGATAATCGAGAAAAACAAACATTTCCGGAACTCACGCCAAACTGCCAGCAGAGCATAGGTGAAAAGTAAAAATTTTAAAATTTCTAAAGTTATGAAAAAAAAATAGTTGTTTTCTTTCTAGAAGCCAGAACTCTCGAGATTCTGGTTCACCAGTAGTAGGGCAATAATCGAGAAAAACAAACATTTCCGGAACTCACGCCAAACTGCCAGCAGAGCATAGGTGAAAAGTAAAAATTTTAAAATTTCTAAAGTTATGAAAAAAAAAAGTTGTTTTCTTTCTAGAAGCCAGAACTCTCGAGATTCTGGTTCACCAGTAGTAGGGCAATAATCGAGAAAAACAAACATTTCCGGAACTCACGCCAAACTGCCAGCAGAGCATAGGTGAAAAGTAAAAATTTTAAAATTTCTAAAGTAATGAAAAAAAAATATTTGTTTTCTTTCTAGAAGCCAGAACTCTCGAGATTCTGGTTCAACAGTAGTAGGGCAATAATCGAGAAAAACAAACATTTCCGGAACTCACGCCAAACTGCCAGCAGAGCATAGGTGAAAAGTAAAAATTTTAAAATTTCTAAAGTTATGAAAAAAAAATAGTTGTTTTCTTTCTAGAAGACAGAACTCTCGAGATTCTGGTTCACCAGTAGTAGAGCAATAATCGAGAACAACAAACATTTCCGTAACTCACGCCAAACTGCCAGCAGAGCATAGGTGAAAAGTAAAAATTTTAAAATTTCTAAAGTTATGAAAAAAATAGATGTTTTATTTCTAGAAGCCAGAACTCTCGTGTTTCTCGTTCACCAATAGAAGACCAATAATCGAGAATAACAAACATTTCCGGAACTCACGCCAAACTACCAGCAGAGCATAGGTGAAAAGTAAAAATTTTGAAATTTCTTAAGTTATGAAAAAAAAATAGTTGTTTTCTTTCTAGAAGCCAGAACTCTCGAGATTCTTGTTAACCAGTAGTAGGGCGATAATCGAGAAAAAACAAACATTTCCGGAACTCACGCCAAACTGCCAGCAGAGCATAGGTGAAAAGTAAAAATTTTAAAATTTCTAAAGTTATGAAAAAAAAATAGTTGTTTTCTTTCTAGAAGCCAGAACTCTCGAGATTCTGGTTCACCAGTAGTAGGGCAATAATCGAGAAAAACAAACATTTCCGGAACTCACGCCAAACTGCCAGCAGAGCATAGGTGAAAAGTAAAAATTTTAAAATTTCTAAAGTTATGAAAAAAAAAAGTTGTTTTCTTTCTAGAAGCCAGAACTCTCGAGATTCTGGTTCAACAGTAGTAGGGCAATAATCGAGAAAAACAAACATTTCCGGAACTCACGCCAAACTGCCAGCAGAGCATAGGTGAAAAGTAAAAATTTTAAAATTTCTAAAGTAATGAAAAAAAAATAGTTGTTTTCTTTCTAGAAGCCAGAACTCTCGAGATTCTGGTTCAACAGTAGTAGGGCAATAATCGAGAAAAACAAACATTTCCGGAACTCACGCCAAACTGCCAGCAGAGCATAGGTGAAAAGTAAAAATTTTAAAATTTCTAAAGTTATGAAAAAAAAATAGTTGTTTTCTTTCTAGAAGACAGAACTCTCGAGATTCTGGTTCACCAGTAGTAGAGCAATAATCGAGAACAACAAACATTTCCGTAACTCACGCCAAACTGCCAGCAGAGCATAGGTGAAAAGTAAAAATTTTAAAATTTCTAAAGTTATGAAAAAAATAGATGTTTTGTTTCTAGAAGCCAGAACTCTCGTGTTTCTCGTTCACCAATAGAAGACCAATAATCGAGAATAACAAACATTTCCGGAACTCACGCCAAACTACCAGCAGAGCATAGGTGAAAAGTAAAAATTTTGAAATTTCTTAAGTTATGAAAAAAAATAGTTGTTTTCTTTCTAGAAGCCAGAACTCTCGAGATTCTCGTTAACCAGTAGTAGAGAAATAATCGAGAAAAACAAACATTTCCGGAACTCACGCCAAACTGCCAGCAGAGCATAGGTGAAAAGTAAAAATTTTAAAATTTCTAAAGTTATGAAAAAAAATAGTTGTTTTCTTTCTAGAAGACAGAACTCTCGAGATTCTTGTTAACCAGTAGTAGGGCGATAATCGAGAAAAACAAACATTTCCGGAACTCACGCCAAACTGCCAGCAGAGCATAGGTGAAAAGTATAAATTTTAAAATTTCTAAAGTTATGAAAAAAATTGATGTTTTCTTTCTAGAAGCCAGAACTCTCGAGATTCTGGTTCACCAGTAGTAGAGCAATAATCGAGAAAAATAAACATTTCCGGAACTCACACCAAACTGCCAGCAGAGCATAGGTGAAAAGTAAAAATTTTAAAATTTTTAAAGTTATGAAAAAAAAATAGTTTTTTTCTTTCTAGAAGACAGAACTCTCGAGATTCTTGTTAACCAGTAGTAGGGCGATAATCGAGAAAAACAAACATTTCCGGAACTCACGCCAAACTGCCAGCAGAGCATAGGTGAAAAGTAAAAATTTTAAAATTTCTAAAGTTATGAAAAAAAAATAGTTGTTTTCTTTCTAGAAGCCAGAACTCTCGAGATTCTGGTTCACCAGTATTAGGGCAATAATCGAGAAAAACAAACATTTCCGGAACTCACGCCAAACTGCCAGCAGAGCATAGGTGAAAAGTAAATATTTTAAAATTTCGTAAGTTATGAAAAAAAATAGTTGTTTTCTTTCTAGAAGCCAGAACTCTCGAGATTCTGGTTCACCAGTAGTAGAGCAATAATCGAGAAAAACAATTATTTCCGGAACTCACGCCAAACTGCCAGCAGAGCATAGGTGAAAAGTAAAAATTTTAAAATTTCTAAAGTTATGAAAAAAAAAAAATGTTTTCTTTCTAGAAGCCAGAACTCTCGAGATTCTGGTTCACCAGTAGTAGAGCAATAATTGAGAAAAACAAACATTTCCGGAACTCACGCCAAACTGCCAGCAGAGCATAGGTGAAAAGTAAAAATTTTAAAATTTCTAAAGTTATGAAAAAAAATTGTTGTTTTCTTTCTAGAAGCCAGAACTCTCGAGATTCTGGTTCACCAGTAGTAGAGCAATAATCGAGAAAAACAAACATTTCCGGAACTCACGCCAAACTGCCAGCAGAGCATAGGTGAAAAGTAAAAATTTTAAAATTTCGTAAGTTATGAAAAAAAAATGGTTGTTTTCTTTCTAGAAGCAAGAACTCTCGAGATTTTGGTTCACCAGTAGTAGAGTAATAATCGAGAAAAACAAACATTTCCGGAACTCACGCCAAACTGCCAGCAGAGCATAGGTGAAAAGTAAAAATTTTAAAATTTCTAAAGTTATGAAAAAAAAATAGTTGTTTTCTTTCTAGAAGACAGAACTCTCGAGATTCTGGTTCACCATTAGTAGAGCAATAATCGAGAACAACAAACATTTCCGTAACTCACGCCAAACTGCCAGCAGAGCATAGGTGAAAAGTAAAAATTTTAAAATTTCTAAAGTTATGAAAAAAATAGATGTTTTCTTTCTAGAAGCCAGAACTCTCGTGTTTCTCGTTCACCAATAGAAGACCAATAATCGAGAATAACAAACATTTCCGGAACTCACGCCAAACTACCAGCAGAGCATAGGTGAAAAGTAAAAATTTTGAAATTTCTTAAGTTATGAAAAAAAAATAGTTGTTTTCTTTCTAGAAGCCAGAACTCTCGAGATTCTCGTTAACCAGTAGTAGAGAAATAATGGAGAAAAACAAACATTTCCGGAACTCACGCCAAACTGCCAGCAGAGCATAGGTAAAAAGTAAAAATTTTAAAATTTCGTAAGTAATGAAAAAAAAATAGTTGTTTTCTTTCTAGAAGCCAGAACTCTCGAGATTCTTGTTCACCAGTAGTAGAGCAATAATGGAGAAAAACAAACATTTCCGGAACTCACGCCAAACTGCCAGCAGAGCATAGGTGAAAAGTAAAAATTTAAAAATTTCTAAAGTTATGAAAAAAAATTTGTTGTTTTCTTTCTAGAAGCCAGAACTCTCGAGATTCTGGTTCACCAGTAGTAGAGCAATAATCGAGAAAAACAAACATTTCCGGAACTCACGCCAAACTGCCAGCAGAGCATAGGTGAAAAGTATAAATTTTAAAATTTCTAAAGTTATGAAAAAAATAGATGTTTTCTTTCTAGAAGCCAGAACTCTCGAGATTCTTGTTCACAAGTAGTAGAGCAATAATGGAGAATAACAAACATTTCCGGAACTCACGCCAAACTGCCAGCAGAGCATAGGTGAAAAGTAAAAATTTTAAAATTTCTAAAGTTGTGAAAAAAAAATTGTTGTTTTCTTTCTAGAAGCCAGAACTCTCGAGATTCTGGTTCACCAGTATAAGAGCAATAATCGAGAAAAACAAACATTTCCGGAACTCACACCAAACTGCCAGCAGAGCATAGGTGAAAAGTAAAAATTTTAAAATTTCTAAAGTTATGAAAAAAAAATAGTTGTTTTCTTTCTAGAAGCCAGAACTCTCGAGATTCTGGTTAACCAGTAGTAGGGCAATAATCGAGAAAAACAAACATTTCCGGAACTCACGCCAAACTGCCAGCAGAGCATAGGTGAAAAGTAAAAATTTTAAAATTTCTAAAGTTATGAAAAAAAAAAGTTGTTTTCTTTCTAGAAGCCAGAACTCTCGAGATTCTGGTTCACCAGTAGTAAGGCAATAATCGAGAAAAACAAACATTTCCGGAACTCACGCCAAACTGCCAGCAGAGCATAGGTGAAAAGTAAAAATTTAAAAATTCCTAAAGTTATGAAAAAAAATTGTTGTTTTCTTTCTAGAAGCCAGAACTCTCGAGATTCTGGTTCACCAGTAGTAGAGCAATAATCGAGAAAAACAAACATTTCCGGAACTCACGCCAAACTGCCAGCAGAGCATAGGTGAAAAGTATAAATTTTAAAATTTCTAAAGTTATGAAAAAAATAGTTGTTTTCTTTCTAGAAGCCAGAACTCTCGAGATTCTCGTTAACCAGTAGTAGAGAAATAATCGAGAAAAACAAACATTTCCGGAACTCACGCCAAACTGCCAGCAGAGCATAGGTGAAAAGTAAAAATTTTAAAATTTCTAAAGTTATGAAAAAAAAATAGTTGTTTTCTTTCTAGAAGACAGAACTCTCGAGATTCTTGTTAACCAGTAGTAGGGCGATAATCGAGAAAAACAAACATTTCCGGAACTCACGCCAAACTGCCAGCAGAGCATAGGTGAAAAGTAAAAATTTTAAAATTTCTAAAGTTATGAAAAAAAATAGTTGTTTTCTTTCTAGAAGACAGAACTCTCGAGATTCTTGTTAACCAGTAGTAGGGCGATAATCGAGAAAAACAAACATTTCCGGAACTCACGCCAAACTGCCAGCAGAGCATAGGTGAAAAGTATAAATTTTAAAATTTCTAAAGTTATGAAAAAAATTGATGTTTTCTTTCTAGAAGCCAGAACTCTCGAGATTCTTGTTCACAAGTAGTAGAGCAATAATGGAGAATAACAAACATTTCCGGAACTCACGCCAAACTGCCAGCAGAGCATAGGTGAAAAGTAAAAATTTTAAAATTTCTAAAGTTGTGAAAAAAAAAATTGTTGTTTTCTTTCTAGAAGCCAGAACTCTCGAGATTCTGGTTCACCAGTAGTAGAGCAATAATCGAAAAAAACAAACATTTCCGGAACTCACACCAAACTGCCAGCAGAGCATAGGTGAAAAGTAAAAATTTTAAAATTTCTAAAGTTATGAAAAAAAAATAGTTGTTTTCTTTCTAGAAGACAGAACTCTCGAGATTCTTGTTAACCAGTAGTAGGGCGACAATCGAGAAAAACAAACATTTCCAGAACTCACGCCAAACTGCCAGCAGACCATAGGTGAAAAGTATAAATTTTAAAATTTCTAAAGTTATGAAAAAAATAGATGTTTTCTTTCTAGAAGCCAGAACTCTCGAGATTCTTGTTCACAAGTAGTAGAGCAATAATGGAGAATAACAAACATTTCCGGAACTCACGCCAAACTGCCAGCAGAGCATAGGTGAAAAGTAAAAATTTTAAAATTTCTAAAGTTATGAAAAAAAAATAGTTGTTTTCTTTCTAGAAGACAGAACTCTCGAGATTCTTGTTAACCAGTAGTAGGACGATAATCGAGAAAAACAAACATTTCCGGAACTCACGCCAAACTGCCAGCAGAGCATAGGTGAAAAGTAAAAATTTTAAAATTTCTAAAGTTATGAAAAAAAAATAGTTGTTTTCTTTCTAGAAGACAGAACTCTCGAGATTCTTGTTAACCAGTAGTAGGGCGATAATCGAGAAAAACAAACATTTCCGGAACTCACGCCAAACTGCCAGCAGAGCATAGGTGAAAAGTAAAAATTTTAAAATTTCTAAAGTTATGAAAAAAAAATAGTTGTTTTCTTTCTAGAAGACAGAACTCTCGAGATTCTTGTTAACCAGTAGTAGGGCGATAATCGAGAAAAACAAACATTTCCGGAACTCACGCCAAACTGCCAGCAGAGCATAGGTGAAAAGTATAAATTTTAAAATTTCTAAAGTTATGAAAAAAATTGATGTTTTCTTTCTAGAAGCCAGAACTCTCGAGATTCTTGTTCACAAGTAGTAGAGCAATAATGGAGAATAACAAACATTTCCGGAACTCACGCCAAACTGCCAGCAGAGCATAGGTGAAAAGTAAAAATTTTAAAATTTCTAATGTTGTGAAAAAAAAAATTGTTGTTTTCTTTCTAGAAGCCAGAACTCTCGAGATTCTGGTTCACAAGTAGTAGAGCAATAATCGAGAAAAACAAACATTTCCGGAACTCACACCAAACTGCCAGCAGAGCATAGGTGAAAAGTAAAAATTTTAAAATTTCTAAAGTTATGAAAAAAAAATAGTTGTTTTCTTTCTAGAAGACAGAACTCTCGAGATTCTTGTTAACCAGTAGTAGGGCGATAATCGAGAAAAACAAACATTTCCGGAACTCACGCCAAACTGCCAGCAGACCATAGGTGAAAAGTATAAATTTTAAAATTTCTAAAGTTATGAAAAAAATAGATGTTTTCTTTCTAGAAGCCAGAACTCTCGAGATTCTTGTTCACAAGTAGTAGAGCAATAATGGAGAATAACAAACATTTCCGGAACTCACGCCAAACTGCCAGCAGAGCATAGGTGAAAAGTAAAAATTTTAAAATTTCTAAAGTTGTGAAAAAAAAAATTGTTGTTTTCTTTCTAGAAGCCAGAACTCACGAGATTCTGGTTCAACAGTAGTAGAGCAATAATCGAGAAAAACAAACATTTCCGGAACTCACACCAAACTGCCAGCAGAGCATAGGTGAAAAGTAAAAATTTTAAAATTTTTAAAGTTATGAAAAAAAAATAGTTGTTTTCTTTCTAGAAGACAGAACTCTCGAGATTCTTGTTAACCAGTAGTAGGGCGATAATCGAGAAAAACAAACATTTCCGGAACTCACGCCAAACTGCCAGCAGAGCATAGGTGAAAAGTAAAAATTTTAAAATTTCTAAAGTTATGAAAAAAATAGATGTTTTCTTTCTAGAAGCCAGTACTCTCGTGTTTCTCGTTCACCAATAGAAGACCAATAATCGAGAATAACAAACATTTCCGGAACTCACGCCAAACTACCAGCAGAGCATAGGTGAAAAGTAAAAATTTTGAAATTTCTTAAGTTATGAAAAAAAAATAGTTGTTTTCTTTCTAGAAGCCAGAACTCTCGAGATTCTCGTTAACCAGTAGTAGAGAAATAATGGAGAAAAACAAACATTTCCGGAACTCACGCCAAACTGCCAGCAGAGCATAGGTAAAAAGTAAAAATTTTAAAATTTCGTAAGTAATGAAAAAAAAATAGTTGTTTTCTTTCTAGAAGCCAGAACTCTCGAGATTCTTGTTCACCAGTAGTAGAGCAATAATGGAGAAAAACAAACATTTCCGGAACTCACGCCAAACTGCCAGCAGAGCATAGGTGAAAAGTAAAAATTTAAAAATTTCTAAAGTTATGAAAAAAAATTTGTTGTTTTCTTTCTAGAAGCCAGAACTCTCGAGATTCTGGTTCACCAGTAGTAGAGCAATAATCGAGAAAAACAAACATTTCCGGAACTCACGCCAAACTGCCAGCAGAGCATAGGTGAAAAGTATAAATTTTAAAATTTCTAAAGTTATGAAAAAAATAGATGTTTTCTTTCTAGAAGCCAGAACTCTCGAGATTCTTGTTCACAAGTAGTAGAGCAATAATGGAGAATAACAAACATTTCCGGAACTCACGCCAAACTGCCAGCAGAGCATAGGTGAAAAGTAAAAATTTTAAAATTTCTAAAGTTGTGAAAAAAAAAATTGTTGTTTTCTTTCTAGAAGCCAGAACTCTCGAGATTCTGGTTCACCAGTATAAGAGCAATAATCGAGAAAAACAAACATTTCCGGAACTCACGCCAAACTGCCAGCAGAGCATAGGTGAAAAGTAAAAATTTTAAAATTTCTAAAGTTATGAAAAAAAAAATAGTTGTTTTCTTTCTAGAAGACAGAACTCTCGAGATTCTGGTTCACCAGTAGTAGAGCAATAATCGAGAAAAACAAACATTTCCGGAACTCACACCAAACTGCCAGCAGAGCATAGGTGAAAAGTAAAAATTTTAAAATTTCTAAAGTTATGAAAAAAAAATAGTTGTTTTCTTTCTAGAAGACAGAACTCTCGAGATTCTTGTTAACCAGTAGTAGAGAAATAATGGAGAAAAACAAACATTTCCGGAACTCACGCCAAACTGCCAGCAGAGCATAGGTGAAAAGTAAAAATTTAAAAATTTCTAAAGTTATGAAAAAAAATTTGTTATTTTCTTTCTAGAAGCCAGAACTCTCGAGATTCTGGTTCACCAGTAGTAGAGCAATAATCGAGAAAAACAAACATTTCCGGAACTCACGCCAAACTGCCAGCAGAGCATAGGTGAAAAGTATAAATTTTAAAATTTCTAAAGTTATGAAAAAAATAGATGTTTTCTTTCTAGAAGCCAGAACTCTCGAGATTCTTGTTCACAAGTAGTAGAGCAATAATGGAGAATAACAAACATTTCCGGAACTCACGCCAAACTGCCAGCAGAGCATAGGTGAAAAGTATAAATTTTAAAATTTCTAAAGTTATGAAAAAAATAGATGTTTTCTTTCTAGAAGCCAGAACTCTCGAGATTCTGGTTCACCAGTATAAGAGCAATAATCGAGAAAAACAAACATTTCCGGAACTCACACCAAACTGCCAGCAGAGCATAGGTGAAAAGTAAAAATTTTAAAATTTCTAAAGTTATGAAAAAAAAATAGTTGTTTTCTTTCTAGAAGACAGAACTCTCGAGATTCTTGTTAACCAGTAGTAGGGCGATAATCGAGAAAAACAAACATTTCCGGAACTCACGCCAAACTGCCAGCAGAGCATAGGTGAAAAGTATAAATTTTAAAATTTCTAAAGTTATGAAAAAAATAGATGTTTTCTTTCTAGAAGCCAGAACTCTCGAGATTCTTGTTCACAAGTAGTAGAGCAATAATGGAGAATAACAAACATTTCCAAAACTCACGCCAAACTGCCAGCAGAGCATAGGTGAAAAGTAAAAATTTTAAAATTTCTAAAGTTGTGAAAAAAAAAATTGTTGTTTTCTTTCTAGAAGCCAGAACTCTCGAGATTCTGGTTCACCAGTAGTAGAGCAATAATCGAGAAAAACAAACATTTCCGGAACTCACACCAAACTGCCAGCAGAGCATAGGTGAAAAGTAAAAATTTTAAAATTTCTAAAGTTATGAAAAAAAAATAGTTGTTTTCTTTCTAGAAGACAGAACTCTCGAGATTCTTGTTCACAAGTAGTAGAGCAATAATGGAGAATAACAAACATTTCCGGAACTCACACCAAACTGCCAGCAGAGCATAGGTGAAAAGTAAAAATTTTAAAATTTTTAAAGTTATGAAAAAAAAATAGTTGTTTTCTTTCTAGAAGACAGAACTCTCGAGATTCTTGTTAATCAGTAGTAGGGCGATAATCGAGAAAAACAAACATTTCCGGAACTCACGCCAAACTGCCAGCAGAGCATAGGTGAAAAGTAAAAATTTTAAAATTTTTAAAGTTATGAAAAAAAAATAGTTGTTTTCTTTCTAGAAGACAGAAATCTCGAGATTCTTGTTAACCAGTAGTAGGGCGATAATCAAGAAAAACAAACATTTCCGGAACTCACGCCAAACTGCCAGCAGAGCATAGGTGAAAAGTAAAAATTTTAAAATTTTTAAAGTTATGAAAAAAAAATAGTTGTTTTCTTTCTAGAAGACAGAACTCTCGAGATTCTTGTTAACCAGTAGTAGGGCGATAATCGAGAAAAACAAACATTTCCGGAACTCACGCCAAACTGCCAGCAGAGCATAGGTGAAAAGTAAAAATTTTAAAATTTTTAAAGTTATGAAAAAAAAATAGTTGTTTTCTTTCTAGAAGACAGAACTCTCGAGATTCTGGTTCACCAGTAGTAGGGCGATAATCGAGAAAAACAAACATTTCCGGAACTCACGCCAAACTGCCAGCAGAGCATAGGTGAAAAGTATAAATTTTAAAATTTCTAAAGTTATGAAAAAAATAGATGTTTTCTTTCTAGAAGCCAGAACTCTCGAGATTCTTGTTCACAAGTAGTAGAGCAATAATGGAGAATAACAAACATTTCCGGAACTCACGCCAAACTGCCAGCAGAGCATAGGTGAAAAGTAAAAATTTTAAAATTTCTAAAGTTGTGAAAAAAAAAATTGTTGTTTTCTTTCTAGAAGCCAGAACTCTCGAGATTCTGGTTCACCAGTAGTAGAGCAATAATCGAGAAAAACAAACATTTCCGGAACTCACACCAAACTGCCAGCAGAGCATAGGTGAAAAGTAAAAATTTTAAAATTTCTAAAGTTATGAAAAAAAAATAGTTGTTTTCTTTCTAGAAGACAGAACTCTCGAGATTCTTGTTAACCAGTAGTAGGGCGATAATCGAGAAAAACAAACATTTCCGGAACTCACGCCAAACTGCCAGCAGAGCATAGGTGAAAAGTATAAATTTTAAAATTTCTAAAGTTATGAAAAAAATAGATGTTTTCTTTCTAGAAGCCAGAACTCTCGAGATTCTTGTTCACAAGTAGTAGAGCAATAATGGAGAATAACAAACATTTCCGGAACTCACGCCAAACTGCCAGCAGAGCATAGGTGAAAAGTAAAAATTTTAAAATTTCTAAAGTTATGAAAAAAAAAAGTTGTTTTCTTTCTAGAAGCCAGAACTCTCGAGATTCTGGTTCACCAGTAGTAGAGCAATAATCGAGAAAAACAAACATTTCCGGAACTCACACCAAACTGCCAGCAGAGCATAGGTGAAAAGTAAAAATTTTAAAATTTCTAAAGTTATGAAAAAAAAATAGTTGTTTTCTTTCTAGAAGACAGAACTCTCGAGATTCTTGTTAACCAGTAGTAGGGCGATAATCGAGAAAAACAAACATTTCCGGAACTCACGCCAAACTGCCAGCAGAGCATAGGTGAAAAGTAAAAATTTTAAAATTTATAAAGTTATGAAAAAAAAATAGTTGTTTTCTTTCTAGAAGCCAGAACTCTCGAGATTCTGGTTCACCAGTAGTAGGGCAATAATCGAGAAAAACAAACATTTCCGGAACTCACGCCAAACTGCCAGCAGAGCATAGGTGAAAAGTAAAAATTTTAAAATTTCTAAAGTTATGAAAAAAAAATAGTTGTTTTCTTTCTAGAAGCCAGAACTCTCGAGATTCTGGTTCAACAGTAGTAGGGCAATAATCGAGAAAAAAAAACATTTCCGGAACTCACGCCAAACTGCCAGCAGAGCATAGGTGAAAAGTAAAAATTTTAAAATTTCGTAAGTTATGAAAAAAAATAGTTGTTTTCTTTCTAGAAGCCAGAACTCTCGAGATTCTGGTTCACCAGTAGTAGAGCAATAATCGAGAAAAACAATTATTTCCGGAACTCACGCCAAACTGCCAGCAGAGCATAGGTGAAAAGTAAAAATTTTAAAATTTCTAAAGTTATGAAAAAAAAAAAAATGTTTTCTTTCTAGAAGCCAGAACTCTCGAGATTCTGGTTCACCAGTAGTAGAGCAATAATTGAGAAAAACAAACATTTCCGGAACTCACGCCAAACTGCCAGCAGAGCATAGGTGAAAAGTAAAAATTTTAAAATTTCTAAAGTTATGAAAAAAAATTGTTGTTTTCTTTCTAGAAGCCAGAACTCTCAAGATTCTGGTTCACCAGTAGTAGAGCAATAATCGAAAAAAACAAACATTTCCGGAACTCACGCCAAACTGCCAGCAGAGCATAGGTGAAAAGTAAAAATTTTAAAATTTCGTAAGTTATGAAAAAAAATAGTTGTTTTCTTTCTAGAAGCCAGAACTCTCGAGATTCTGGTTCACCAGTAGTAGAGCAATAATCGAGAAAAACAATTATTTCCGGAACTCACGCCAAACTGCCAGCAGAGCATAGGTGAAAAGTAAAAATTTTAAAATTTCTAAAGTTATGAAAAAAAAAAAAATGTTTTCTTTCTAGAAGCCAGAACTCTCGAGATTCTGGTTCACCAGTAGTAGAGCAATAATTGAGAAAAACAAACATTTCCGGAACTCACGCCAAACTGCCAGCAGAGCATAGGTGAAAAGTAAAAATTTTAAAATTTCTAAAGTTATGAAAAAAAAATAGTTGTTTTCTTTCTAGAAGACAGAACTCTCGAGATTCTGGTTCACCAGTAGTAGAGCAATAATCGAGAAAAACAAACATTTCCGGAACTCACACCAAACTGCCAGCAGAGCATAGGTGAAAAGTAAAAATTTTAAAATTTCTAAAGTTATGAAAAAAAAATAGTTGTTTTCTTTCTAGAAGACAGAACTCTCGAGATTCTTGTTAACCAGTAGTAGGGCGATAATCGAGAAAAAAAAAACATTTCCGGAACTCACGCCAAACTGCCAGCAGAGCATAGGTGAAAAGTAAAAATTTTAAAATTTCTAAAGTTATGAAAAAAAAATAGTTGTTTTCTTTCTAGAAGACAGAACTCTCGAGATTCTGGTTCACCAGTAGTAGAGCAATAATCGAGAACAACAAACATTTCCGTAACTCACGCCAAACTGCCAGCAGAGCATAGGTGAAAAGTAAAAATTTTAAAATTTCTAAAGTTATGAAAAAAATAGATGTTTTGTTTCTAGAAGCCAGAACTCTCGAGATTCTCGTTAACCAGTAGTAGAGAAATAATCGAGAAAAACAAACATTTCCGGAACTCACGCCAAACTGCCAGCAGAGCATAGGTGAAAAGTAAAAATTTTAAAATTTCTAAAGTTATGAAAAAAAAATAGTTGTTTTCTTTCTAGAAGACAGAACTCTCGAGATTCTTGTTAACCAGTAGTAGGGCGATAATCGAGAAAAACAAACATTTCCGGAACTCACGCCAAACTGCCAGCAGAGCATAGGTGAAAAGTATAAATTTTAAAATTTCTAAAGTTATGAAAAAAATTGATGTTTTCTTTCTAGAAGCCAGAACTCTCGAGATTCTTGTTCACAAGTAGTAGAGCAATAATGGAGAATAACAAACATTTCCGGAACTCACGCCAAACTGCCAGCAGAGCATAGGTGAAAAGTAAAAATTTTAAAATTTCTAAAGTTATGAAAAAAAAATAGTTGTTTTCTTTCTAGAAGACAGAACTCTCGAGATTCTTGTTAACCAGTAGTAGGGCGATAATCGAGAAAAACAAACATTTCCGGAACTCACGCCAAACTGCCAGCAGAGCATAGGTGAAAAGTATAAATTTTAAAATTTCTAAAGTTATGAAAAAAATAGATGTTTTCTTTCTACAAGCCAGAACTCTCGAGATTCTTGTTCACAAGTAGTAGAGCAATAATGGAGAATAACAAACATTTCCGGAACTCACGTCAAACTGCCAGCAGAGCATAGGTGAAAAGTAAAAATTTTAAAATTTCTAAAGTTGTGAAAAAAAAATTGTTGTTTTCTTTCTAGAAGCCAGAACTCTCATGTTTCTCGTTCACCAATAGAAGACCAATAATGGAGAATAACAAACATTTCCGGAACTCACGTCAAACTGCCAGCAGAGCATAGGTGAAAAGTAAAAATTTTAAAATTTCTAAAGTTATGAAAAAAATAGATGTTTTCTTTCTAGAAGCCAGAACTCTCGTGTTTCTCGTTCACCAATAGAAGACCAATAATCGAGAATAACAAACATTTCCGGAACTCACGCCAAACTACCAGCAGAGCATAGGTGAAAAGTAAAAATTTTGAAATTTCTTAAGTTATGAAAAAAAATAGTTGTTTTCTTTCTAGAAGCCAGAACTCTCGAGATTCTCGTTAATCAGTAGTAGAGAAATAATGGAGAAAAACAAACATTTCCGGAACTCACGCCAAACTGCCAGCAGAGCATAGGTGAAAAGTATAAATTTTAAAATTTCTAAAGTTATGAAAAAAATAGATGTTTTCTTTCTAGAAGCCAGAACTCTCGAGATTCTGGTTCACCAGTAGTAGAGCAATAATTGAGAACAACAAACATTTCCGTAACTCACGCCAAACTGCCAGCAGAGCATAGGTGAAAAGTAAAAATTTTAAAATTTCTAAAGTTATGAAAAAAATAGATGTTTTGTTTCTAGAAGCCAGAACTCTCGTGTTTCTCGTTCACCAATAGAAGACCAATAATCGAGAATAACAAACATTTCCGGAACTCACGCCAAACTACCAGCAGAGCATAGGTGAAAAATAAAAATTTTGAAATTTCTTAAGTTATGAAAAAAAATAGTTGTTTTCTTTCTAGAAGCCAGAACTCTCGAGATTCTCGTTAACCAGTAGTAGAGAAATAATCGAGAAAAACAAACATTTCCGGAACTCACGCCAAACTGCCAGCAGAGCATAGGTGAAAAGTAAAAATTTTAAAATTTCTAAAGTTATGAAAAAAAAATAGTTGTTTTCTTTCTAGAAGACAGAACTCTCGAGATTCTTGTTAACCAGTAGTAGGGCGATAATCGAGAAAAACAAACATTTCCGGAACTCACGCCAAACTGCCAGCAGAGCATAGGTGAAAAGTATAAATTTTAAAATTTCTAAAGTTATGAAAAAAATTGATGTTTTCTTTCTAGAAGCCAGAACTCTCGAGATTCTTGTTCACAAGTAGTAGAGCAATAATGGAGAATAACAAACATTTCCGGAACTCACGCCAAACTGCCAGCAGAGCATAGGTGAAAAGTAAAAATTTTAAAATTTCAAAAGTTGTGAAAAAAAAAATTGTTGTTTTCTTTCTAGAAGCCAGAACTCTCGAGATTCTGGTTCACCAGTAGTAGAGCAATAATCGAGAAAAACAAACATTTCCGGAACTCACACCAAACTGCCAGCAGAGCATAGGTGAAAAGTAAAAATTTTAAAATTTCTAAAGTTATGAAAAAAAAATAGTTGTTTTCTTTCTAGAAGACAGAACTCTCGAGATTCTTGTTAACCAGTAGTAGGGCGATAATCGAGAAAAACAAACATTTCCGGAACTCACGCCAAACTGCCAGCAGAGCATAGGTGAAAAGTATAAATTTTAAAATTTCTAAAGTTATGAAAAAAATAGATGTTTTCTTTCTAGAAGCCAGAACTCTCGAGATTCTTGTTCACAAGTAGTAGAGCAATAATGAAGAATAACAAACATTTCCGGAACTCACGCCAAACTGCCAGCAGAGCATAGGTGAAAAGTAAAAATTTTAAAATTTCTAAAGTTGTGAAAAAAAAAATTGTTGTTTTCTTTCTAGAAGCCAGAACTCTCGAGATTCTGGTTCACCAGTAGTAGAGCAATAATCGAGAAAAACAAACATTTCCGGAACTCACACCAAACTGCCAGCAGAGCATAGGTGAAAAGTAAAAATTTTAAAATTTTTAAAGTTATGAAAAAAAAATAGTTGTTTTCTTTCTAGAAGACAGAACTCTCGAGATTCTTGTTAACCAGTAGTAGGGCGATAATCGAGAAAAACAAACATTTCCGGAACTCACGCCAAACTGCCAGCAGATCATAGGTGAAAAGTAAAAATTTTAAAATTTCTAAAGTTATGAAAAAAAAATAGTTGTTTTCTTTCTAGAAGCCAGAACTCTCGAGATTCTGGTTCACCAGTATTAGGGCAATAATCGAGAAAAACAAACATTTCCGGAACTCACGCCAAACTGCCAGCAGAGCATAGGTGAAAAGTAAAAATTTTAAAATTTCTAAAGTTATGAAAAAAAAAAGTTGTTTTCTTTCTAGAAGCCAGAACTCTCGAGATTCTGGTTCACCAGTAGTAGAGCAATAATCGAGAAAAACAAACATTTCCGGAACTCACGCCAAACTGCCAGCAGAGCATAGGTGAAAAGTAAAAATTTTAAAATTTCTAAAGTTATGAAAAAAAAATAGTTGTTTTCTTTCTAGAAGCCAGAACTCTCAAGATTCTGGTTCAACAGTAGTAGGGCAATAATCGAGAAAAAAAAACATTTCCGGAACTCACGCCAAACTGCCAGCAGAGCATAGGTGAAAAGTAAAAATTTTAAAATTTCTAAAGTTATGAAAAAAAAAAAATGTTTTCTTTCTAGAAGCCAGAACTCTCGAGATTCTGGTTCACCAGTAGTAGAGCAATAATTGAGAAAAACAAACATTTCCGGAACTCACGCCAAACTGCCAGCAGAGCATAGGTGAAAAGTAAAAATTTTAAAATTTCTAAAGTTATGAAAAAAAATTGTTGTTTTCTTTCTAGAAGCCAGAACTCTCGAGATTCTGGTTCACCAGTAGTAGAGCAATAATCGAGAAAAACAAACATTTCCGGAACTCACGCCAAACTGCCAGCAGAGCATAGGTGAAAAGTAAAAATTTTAAAATTTCGTAAGTTATGAAAAAAAATGTTGTTTTCTTTCTAGAAGCAAGAACTCTCGAGATTTTGGTTCACCAGTAGTAGAGCAATAATCGAGAAAAACAAACATTTCCGGAACTCACGCCAAACTGCCAGCAGAGCATAGGTGAAAAGTAAAAATTTTAAAATTTCTAAAGTTATGAAAAAAAATTGTTGTTTTCTTTCTAGAAGCCAGAACTCTCGAGATTCTGGTTCACCAGTAGTAGAGCAATAATCGAGAAAAACAAACATTTCCGGAACTCACGCCAAACTGCCAGCAGAGCATAGGTGAAAAGTAAAAATTTTAAAATTTCTAAAGTTATGAAAAAAAAATAGTTGTTTTCTTTCTAGAAGACAGAACTCTCGAGATTCTGGTTCACTATTAGTAGAGCAATAATCGAGAACAACAAACATTTCCGTAACTCACGCCAAACTGCCAGCAGAGCATAGGTGAAAAGTAAAAATTTTAAAATTTCTAAAGTTATGAAAAAAATAGATGTTTTCTTTCTAGAAGCCAGAACTCTCGTGTTTCTCGTTCACCAATAGAAGACCAATAATCGAGAATAACAAACATTTCCGGAACTCACGCCAAACTACCAGCAGAGCATAGGTGAAAAGTAAAAATTTTGAAATTTCTTAAGTTATGAAAAAAAAATAGTTGTTTTCTTTCTAGAAGCCAGAACTCTCGAGATTCTCGTTAATCAGTAGTAGAGAAATAATGGAGAAAAACAAACATTTCCGGAACTCACGCCAAACTGCCAGCAGAGCATAGGTAAAAAGTAAAAATTTTAAAATTTCGTAAGTAATGCAAAAAAAATAGTTGTTTTCTTTCTAGAAGCCAGAACTCTCGAGATTCTTGTTCACCAGTAGTAGAGCAATAATGGAGAAAAACAAACATTTCCGGAACTCACGCCAAACTGCCAGCAGAGCATAGGTGAAAAGTAAAAATTTAAAAATTTCTAAAGTTATGAAAAAAAAATTGTTGTTTTCTTTCTAGAAGCCAGAACTCTCGAGATTCTGGTTCACCAGTAGTAGAGCAATAATCGAGAAAAACAAACATTTCCGGTACTCACGCCAAACTGCCAGCAGATTATAGGTGAAAAGTATAAATTTTAAAATTTCTAAAGTTATGAAAAAAATAGATGTTTTCTTTCTAGAAGCCAGAACTCTCGAGATTCTTGTTCACAAGTAGTAGAGCAATAATGAAGAATAACAAAAATTTCCGGAACTCACGCCAAACTGCCAGCAGAGCATAGGTGAAAAGTAAAAATTTTAAAATTTCTAAAGTTGTGAAAAAAAAAATTGTTGTTTTCTTTCTAGAAGCCAGAACTCTCGAGATTCTCGTTAAACAGTAGTAGAGAAATAATCGAGAATAACAAACATTTCCGGAACTCACGCCAAACTGCCAGCAGAGCATAGGTAAAAAGTAAAAATTTTAAAATTTCTAAAGTAATGAAAAAAAAATAGTTGTTTTCTTTCTAGAAGCCAGAACTCTCGAGATTCTTGTTCACCAGTAGTAGAGCAATAATGGAGAACAACAAACATTTCCGGAACTCACGCCAAACTGCCAGCAGAGCATAGGTGAAAAGTAAAAATTTAAAAATTTCTAAAGTTATGAAAAAAAATTTGTTGTTTTCTTTCTAGAAGCCAGAACTCTCGAGATTCTGGTTCACCAGTAGTAGAGCAATAATCGAGAAAAACAAACATTTCCGGAACTCACGCCAAACTGCCAGCAGAGCATAGGTGAAAAGTATAAATTTTAAAATTTCTAAAGTTATGAAAAAAATAGATGTTTTCTTTCTAGAAGCCAGAACTCTCGAGATTCTTGTTCACAAGTAGTAGAGCAATAATGGAGAATAACAAACATTTCCGGAACTCACGCCAAACTGCCAGCAGAGCATAGGTGAAAAGTATAAATTTTAAAATTTCTAAAGTTATGAAAAAAATAGATGTTTTCTTTCTAGAAGCCAGAACTCTCGAGATTCTGGTTCACCAGTATAAGAGCAATAATCGAGAAAAACAAACATTTCCGGAACTCACACCAAACTGCCAGCAGAGCATAGGTGAAAAGTAAAAATTTTAAAATTTCTAAAGTTATGAAAAAAAAATAGTTGTTTTCTTTCTAGAAGACAGAACTCTCGAGATTCTTGTTCACAAGTAGTAGAGCAATAATGAAGAATAACAAAAATTTCCGGAACTCACGCCAAACTGCCAGCAGAGCATAGGTGAAAAGTATAAATTTTAAAATTTCTAAAGTTATGAAAAAAATAGATGTTTTCTTTCTAGAAGCCAGAACTCTCGAGATTCTTGTTCACAAGTAGTAGAGCAATAATGGAGAATAACAAACATTTCCAAAACTCACGCCAAACTGCCAGCAGAGCATAGGTGAAAAGTAAAAATTTTAAAATTTCTAAAGTTGTGAAAAAAAAAATTGTTGTTTTCTTTCTAGAAGCCAGAACTCTCGAGATTCTGGTTCACCAGTAGTAGAGCAATAATCGAGAAAAACAAACATTTCCGGAACTCACACCAAACTGCCAGCAGAGCATAGGTGAAAAGTAAAAATTTTAAAATTTCTAAAGTTATGAAAAAAAAATAGTTGTTTTCTTTCTAGAAGACAGAACTCTCGTGTTTCTCGTTCACCAATAGAAGACCAATAATCGAGAATAACAAACATTTCCGGAACTCACGCCAAACTACCAGCAGAGCATAGGTGAAAAGTAAAAATTTTGAAATTTCTTAAGTTATGAAAAAAAATAGTTGTTTTCTTTCTAGAAGCCAGAACTCTCGAGATTCTCGTTAATCAGTAGTAGAGAAATAATGGAGAAAAACAAACATTTCCGGAACTCACGCCAAACTGCCAGCAGAGCATAGGTGAAAAGTATAAATTTTAAAATTTCTAAAGTTATGAAAAAAATAGATGTTTTCTTTCTAGAAGCCAGAACTCTCGAGATTCTGGTTCACCAGTAGTAGAGCAATAATTGAGAACAACAAACATTTCCGTAACTCACGCCAAACTGCCAGCAGAGCATAGGTGAAAAGTAAAAATTTTAAAATTTCTAAAGTTATGAAAAAAATAGATGTTTTGTTTCTAGAAGCCAGAACTCTCGTGTTTCTCGTTCACCAATAGAAGACCAATAATCGAGAATAACAAACATTTCCGGAACTCACGCCAAACTACCAGCAGAGCATAGGTGAAAAATAAAAATTTTGAAATTTCTTAAGTTATGAAAAAAAATAGTTGTTTTCTTTCTAGAAGCCAGAACTCTCGAGATTCTCGTTAACCAGTAGTAGAGAAATAATCGAGAAAAACAAACATTTCCGGAACTCACGCCAAACTGCCAGCAGAGCATAGGTGAAAAGTAAAAATTTTAAAATTTCTAAAGTTATGAAAAAAAAATAGTTGTTTTCTTTCTAGAAGACAGAACTCTCGAGATTCTTGTTAACCAGTAGTAGGGCGATAATCGAGAAAAACAAACATTTCCGGAACTCACGCCAAACTGCCAGCAGAGCATAGGTGAAAAGTATAAATTTTAAAATTTCTAAAGTTATGAAAAAAATTGATGTTTTCTTTCTAGAAGCCAGAACTCTCGAGATTCTTGTTCACAAGTAGTAGAGCAATAATGGAGAATAACAAACATTTCCGGAACTCACGCCAAACTGCCAGCAGAGCATAGGTGAAAAGTAAAAATTTTAAAATTTCAAAAGTTGTGAAAAAAAAAATTGTTGTTTTCTTTCTAGAAGCCAGAACTCTCGAGATTCTGGTTCACCAGTAGTAGAGCAATAATCGAGAAAAACAAACATTTCCGGAACTCACACCAAACTGCCAGCAGAGCATAGGTGAAAAGTAAAAATTTTAAAATTTCTAAAGTTATGAAAAAAAAATAGTTGTTTTCTTTCTAGAAGACAGAACTCTCGAGATTCTTGTTAACCAGTAGTAGGGCGATAATCGAGAAAAACAAACATTTCCGGAACTCACGCCAAACTGCCAGCAGAGCATAGGTGAAAAGTATAAATTTTAAAATTTCTAAAGTTATGAAAAAAATAGATGTTTTCTTTCTAGAAGCCAGAACTCTCGAGATTCTTGTTCACAAGTAGTAGAGCAATAATGAAGAATAACAAACATTTCCGGAACTCACGCCAAACTGCCAGCAGAGCATAGGTGAAAAGTAAAAATTTTAAAATTTCTAAAGTTGTGAAAAAAAAAATTGTTGTTTTCTTTCTAGAAGCCAGAACTCTCGAGATTCTGGTTCACCAGTAGTAGAGCAATAATCGAGAAAAACAAACATTTCCGGAACTCACACCAAACTGCCAGCAGAGCATAGGTGAAAAGTAAAAATTTTAAAATTTTTAAAGTTATGAAAAAAAAATAGTTGTTTTCTTTCTAGAAGACAGAACTCTCGAGATTCTTGTTAACCAGTAGTAGGGCGATAATCGAGAAAAACAAACATTTCCGGAACTCACGCCAAACTGCCAGCAGATCATAGGTGAAAAGTAAAAATTTTAAAATTTCTAAAGTTATGAAAAAAAAACAGTTGTTTTCTTTCTAGAAGCCAGAACTCTCGAGATTCTGGTTCACCAGTATTAGGGCAATAATCGAGAAAAACAAACATTTCCGGAACTCACGCCAAACTGCCAGCAGAGCATAGGTGAAAAGTAAAAATTTTAAAATTTCTAAAGTTATGAAAAAAAAAAGTTGTTTTCTTTCTAGAAGCCAGAACTCTCGAGATTCTGGTTCACCAGTAGTAGAGCAATAATCGAGAAAAACAAACATTTCCGGAACTCACGCCAAACTGCCAGCAGAGCATAGGTGAAAAGTAAAAATTTTAAAATTTCTAAAGTTATGAAAAAAAAATAGTTGTTTTCTTTCTAGAAGCCAGAACTCTCAAGATTCTGGTTCAACAGTAGTAGGGCAATAATCGAGAAAAAAAAACATTTCCGGAACTCACGCCAAACTGCCAGCAGAGCATAGGTGAAAAGTAAAAATTTTAAAATTTCTAAAGTTATGAAAAAAAAAAAATGTTTTCTTTCTAGAAGCCAGAACTCTCGAGATTCTGGTTCACCAGTAGTAGAGCAATAATTGAGAAAAACAAACATTTCCGGAACTCACGCCAAACTGCCAGCAGAGCATAGGTGAAAAGTAAAAATTTTAAAATTTCTAAAGTTATGAAAAAAAATTGTTGTTTTCTTTCTAGAAGCCAGAACTCTCGAGATTCTGGTTCACCAGTAGTAGAGCAATAATCGAGAAAAACAAACATTTCCGGAACTCACGCCAAACTGCCAGCAGAGCATAGGTGAAAAGTAAAAATTTTAAAATTTCGTAAGTTATGAAAAAAAATGTTGTTTTCTTTCTAGAAGCAAGAACTCTCGAGATTTTGGTTCACCAGTAGTAGAGCAATAATCGAGAAAAACAAACATTTCCGGAACTCACGCCAAACTGCCAGCAGAGCATAGGTGAAAAGTAAAAATTTTAAAATTTCTAAAGTTATGAAAAAAAATTGTTGTTTTCTTTCTAGAAGCCAGAACTCTCGAGATTCTGGTTCACCAGTAGTAGAGCAATAATCGAGAAAAACAAACATTTCCGGAACTCACGCCAAACTGCCAGCAGAGCATAGGTGAAAAGTAAAAATTTTAAAATTTCTAAAGTTATGAAAAAAAAATAGTTGTTTTCTTTCTAGAAGACAGAACTCTCGAGATTCTGGTTCACTATTAGTAGAGCAATAATCGAGAACAACAAACATTTCCGTAACTCACGCCAAACTGCCAGCAGAGCATAGGTGAAAAGTAAAAATTTTAAAATTTCTAAAGTTATGAAAAAAATAGATGTTTTCTTTCTAGAAGCCAGAACTCTCGTGTTTCTCGTTCACCAATAGAAGACCAATAATCGAGAATAACAAACATTTCCGGAACTCACGCCAAACTACCAGCAGAGCATAGGTGAAAAGTAAAAATTTTGAAATTTCTTAAGTTATGAAAAAAAAATAGTTGTTTTCTTTCTAGAAGCCAGAACTCTCGAGATTCTCGTTAATCAGTAGTAGAGAAATAATGGAGAAAAACAAACATTTCCGGAACTCACGCCAAACTGCCAGCAGAGCATAGGTAAAAAGTAAAAATTTTAAAATTTCGTAAGTAATGCAAAAAAAATAGTTGTTTTCTTTCTAGAAGCCAGAACTCTCGAGATTCTTGTTCACCAGTAGTAGAGCAATAATGGAGAAAAACAAACATTTCCGGAACTCACGCCAAACTGCCAGCAGAGCATAGGTGAAAAGTAAAAATTTAAAAATTTCTAAAGTTATGAAAAAAAAATTGTTGTTTTCTTTCTAGAAGCCAGAACTCTCGAGATTCTGGTTCACCAGTAGTAGAGCAATAATCGAGAAAAACAAACATTTCCGGTACTCACGCCAAACTGCCAGCAGATTATAGGTGAAAAGTATAAATTTTAAAATTTCTAAAGTTATGAAAAAAATAGATGTTTTCTTTCTAGAAGCCAGAACTCTCGAGATTCTTGTTCACAAGTAGTAGAGCAATAATGAAGAATAACAAAAATTTCCGGAACTCACGCCAAACTGCCAGCAGAGCATAGGTGAAAAGTAAAAATTTTAAAATTTCTAAAGTTGTGAAAAAAAAAATTGTTGTTTTCTTTCTAGAAGCCAGAACTCTCGAGATTCTCGTTAAACAGTAGTAGAGAAATAATCGAGAATAACAAACATTTCCGGAACTCACGCCAAACTGCCAGCAGAGCATAGGTAAAAAGTAAAAATTTTAAAATTTCTAAAGTAATGAAAAAAAAATAGTTGTTTTCTTTCTAGAAGCCAGAACTCTCGAGATTCTTGTTCACCAGTAGTAGAGCAATAATGGAGAAAAACAAACATTTCCGGAACTCACGCCAAACTGCCAGCAGAGCATAGGTGAAAAGTAAAAATTTAAAAATTTCTAAAGTTATGAAAAAAAATTTGTTGTTTTCTTTCTAGAAGCCAGAACTCTCGAGATTCTGGTTCACCAGTAGTAGAGCAATAATCGAGAAAAACAAACATTTCCGGAACTCACGCCAAACTGCCAGCAGAGCATAGGTGAAAAGTATAAATTTTAAAATTTCTAAAGTTATGAAAAAAATAGATGTTTTCTTTCTAGAAGCCAGAACTCTCGAGATTCTTGTTCACAAGTAGTAGAGCAATAATGGAGAATAACAAACATTTCCGGAACTCACGCCAAACTGCCAGCAGAGCATAGGTGAAAAGTATAAATTTTAAAATTTCTAAAGTTATGAAAAAAATAGATGTTTTCTTTCTAGAAGCCAGAACTCTCGAGATTCTGGTTCACCAGTATAAGAGCAATAATCGAGAAAAACAAACATTTCCGGAACTCACACCAAACTGCCAGCAGAGCATAGGTGAAAAGTAAAAATTTTAAAATTTCTAAAGTTATGAAAAAAAAATAGTTGTTTTCTTTCTAGAAGACAGAACTCTCGAGATTCTTGTTAACCAGTAGTAGGGCGATAATCGAGAAAAACAAACATTTCCGGAACTCACGCCAAACTGCCAGCAGAGCATAGGTGAAAAGTATAAATTTTAAAATTTCTAAAGTTATGAAAAAAATAGATGTTTTCTTTCTAGAAGCCAGAACTCTCGAGATTCTTGTTCACAAGTAGTAGAGCAATAATGGAGAATAACAAACATTTCCAAAACTCACGCCAAACTGCCAGCAGAGCATAGGTGAAAAGTAAAAATTTTAAAATTTCTAAAGTTGTGAAAAAAAAAATTGTTGTTTTCTTTCTAGAAGCCAGAACTCTCGAGATTCTGGTTCACCAGTAGTAGAGCAATAATCGAGAAAAACAAACATTTCCGGAACTCACACCAAACTGCCAGCAGAGCATAGGTGAAAAGTAAAAATTTTAAAATTTCTAAAGTTATGAAAAAAAAATAGTTGTTTTCTTTCTAGAAGACAGAACTCTCGAGATTCTTGTTCACAAGTAGTAGAGCAATAATGGAGAATAACAAACATTTCCGGAACTCACACCAAACTGCCAGCAGAGCATAGGTGAAAAGTAAAAATTTTAAAATTTTTAAAGTTATGAAAAAAAAATAGTTGTTTTCTTTCTAGAAGACAGAACTCTCGAGATTCTTGTTAATCAGTAGTAGGGCGATAATCGAGAAAAACAAACATTTCCGGAACTCACGCCAAACTGCCAGCAGAGCATAGGTGAAAAGTAAAAATTTTAAAATTTTTAAAGTTATGAAAAAAAAATAGTTGTTTTCTTTCTAGAAGACAGAACTCTCGAGATTCTTGTTCACAAGTAGTAGAGCAATAATGGAGAATAACAAACATTTCCGGAACTCACACCAAACTGCCAGCAGAGCATAGGTGAAAAGTAAAAATTTTAAAATTTTTAAAGTTATGAAAAAAAAATAGTTGTTTTCTTTCTAGAAGACAGAACTCTCGAGATTCTTGTTAACCAGTAGTAGGGCGATAATCGAGAAAAACAAACATTTCCGGAACTCACGCCAAACTGCCAGCAGAGCATAGGTGAAAAGTAAAAATTTTAAAATTTTTAAAGTTATGAAAAAAAAATAGTTGTTTTCTTTCTAGAAGACAGAACTCTCGAGATTCTTGTTAACCAGTAGTAGGGCGATAATCGAGAAAAACAAACATTTCCGGAACTCACGCCAAACTGCCAGCAGAGCATAGGTGAAAAGTATAAATTTTAAAATTTCTAAAGTTATGAAAAAAATAGATGTTTTCTTTCTAGAAGCCAGAACTCTCGAGATTCTTGTTCACAAGTATTAGAGCAATAATGGAGAATAACAAACATTTCCGGAACTCACGCCAAACTGCCAGCAGAGCATAGGTGAAAAGTAAAAATTTTAAAATTTCTAAAGTTGTGAAAAAAAAAATTGTTGTTTTCTTTCTAGAAGCCAGAACTCTCGAGATTCTGGTTCACCAGTAGTAGAGCAATAATCGTGAAAAACAAACATTTCCAGAACTCACACCAAACTGCCAGCAGAGCATAGGTGAAAAGTAAAAATTTTAAAATTTCTAAAGTTATGAAAAAAAATAGTTGTTTTCTTTCTAGAAGACAGAACTCTCGAGATTCTTGTTAACCAGTAGTAGGGCGATAATCGAGAAAAACAAACATTTCCGGAACTCACGCCAAACTGCCAGCAGAGCATAGGTGAAAAGTATAAATTTTAAAATTTCTAAAGTTATGAAAAAAAAATAGTTGTTTTCTTTCTAGAAGACAGAACTCTCGAGATTCTTGTTAACCAGTAGTAGGGCGATAATCGAGAAAAACAAACATTTCCGGAACTCACGCCAAACTGCCAGCAGAGCATAGGTGAAAAGTAAAAATTTTAAAATTTCTAAAGTTATGAAAAAAAAATAGTTGTTTTCTTTCTAGAAGCCAGAACTCTCTAGATTCTGGTTCACCAGTAGTAGGGCAATAATCGAGAAAAACAAACATTTCCGGAACTCACGCCAAACTGCCAGCAGAGCATAGGTGAAAAGTAAAAATTTTAAAATTTCTAAAGTTATGAAAAAAAAATAGTTGTTTTCTTTCTAGAAGCCAGAACTCTCGAGATTCTGGTTCAACAGTAGTAGGGCAATAATCGAGAAAAAAAAACATTTCCGGAACTCACGCCAAACTGCCAGCAGAGCATAGGTGAAAAGTAAAAATTTTAAAATTTCGTAAGTTATGAAAAAAAATTGTTGTTTTCTTCTAGAAGCCAGAACTCTCGAGATTCTGGTTCAACAGTAGTAGAGCAATAATCGAGAAAAACAATTATTTCCGGAACTCACGCCAAACTGCCAGCAGAGCATAGGTGAAAAGTAAAAATTTTAAAATTTCTAAAGTTATGAAAAAAAAAAAAATGTTTTCTTTCTAGAAGCCAGAACTCTCGAGATTCTGGTTCACCAGTAGTAGAGCAATAATTGAGAAAAACAAACATTTCCGGAACTCACGCCAAACTGCCAGCAGAGCATAGGTGAAAAGTAAAAATTTTAAAATTTCTAAAGTTATGAAAAAAAATTGTTGTTTTCTTTCTAGAAGCCAGAACTCTCGAGATTCTGGTTCACCAGTAGTAGAGCAATAATCGAAAAAAACAAACATTTCCGGAACTCACGCCAAACTGCCAGCAGAGCATAGGTGAAAAGTAAAAATTTTAAAATTTCGTAAGTTATGAAAAAAAAATGGTTGTTTTCTTTCTAGAAGCAAGAACTCTCGAGATTTTGGTTCACCAGTAGTAGAGTAATAATCGAGAAAAACAAACATTTCTGGAACTCACGCCAAACTGCCAGCAGAGCATAGGTGAAAAGTAAAAATTTTAAAATTTCTAAAGTTATGAAAAAAAAATAGTTGTTTTCTTTCTAGAAGACAGAACTCTATAGATTCTGGTTCACCAGTAGTAGAGCAATAATCGAGAACAACAAAAATTTCCGTAACTCACGCCAAACTGCCAGCAGAGCATAGGTGAAAAGTAAAAATTTTAAAATTTCTAAAGTTATGAAAAAAATAGATGTTTTCTTTCTAGAAGCCAGAACTCTCGAGATTCTTGTTCACCAGTAGTAGAGCAATAATGGAGAAAAACAAACATTTCCGGAACTCACGCCAAACTGCCAGCAGAGCATAGGTGAAAAGTATAAATTTTAAAATTTCTAAAGTTATGAAAAAAATAGATGTTTTCTTTCTAGAAGCCAGAACTCTCGAGATTCTGGTTCACCAGTATAAGAGCAATAATCGAGAAAAACAAACATTTCCGGAACTCACGCCAAACTGCCAGCAGAGCATAGGTGAAAAGTATAAATTTTAAAATTTCTAAAGTTATGAAAAAAATAGATGTTTTCTTTCTAGAAGCCAGAACTCTCGAGATTCTTGTTCACAAGTAGTAGAGCAATAATGAAGAATAACAAAAATTTCCGGAACTCACGCCAAACTGCCAGCAGAGCATAGGTGAAAAGTAAAAATTTTAAAATTTCTAAAGTTGTGAAAAAAAAAATTGTTGTTTTCTTTCTAGAAGCCAGAACTCTCGAGCTTCTCGTTAAACAGTAGTAGAGAAATAATCGAGAAAAACAAACATTTACGGAACTCACGCCAAACTGCCAGCAGAGCATAGGTAAAAAGTAAAAATTTTAAAATTTCTAAAGTAATGAAAAAAAAATAGTTGTTTTCTTTCTAGAAGCCAGAACTCTCGAGATTCTTGTTCACCAGTAGTAGAGCAATAATGGAGAAAAACAAACATTTCCGGAACTCACGCCAAACTGCCAGCAGAGCATAGGTGAAAAGTATAAATTTTAAAATTTCTAAAGTTATGAAAAAAATAGATGTTTTCTTTCTAGAAGCCAGAACTCTCGAGATTCTGGTTCACCAGTATAAGAGCAATAATGGAGAATAACAAACATTTCCGGAACTCACGCCAAACTGCCAGCAGAGCATAGGTGAAAAGTATAAATTTTAAAATTTCTAGTTATGAAAAAAATAGATGTTTTCTTTCTAGAAGCCAGAACTCTCGAGATTCTTGTTCACAAGTAGTAGAGCAATAATGGAGAATAACAAACATTTCCGGAACTCACGCCAAACTGCCAGCAGAGCATAGGTGAAAAGTATAAATTTTAAAATTTCTAAAGTTATGAAAAAAATAGATGTTTTCTTTCTAGAAGCCAGAACTCTCGAGATTCTGGTTCACCAGTATAAGAGCAATAATCGAGAAAAACAAACATTTCCGGAACTCACGCCAAACTGCCAGCAGAGCATAGGTGAAAAGTATAAATTTTAAAATTTCTAAAGTAATGAAAAAAAAATAGTTGTTTTCTTTCTAGAAGCCAGAACTCTCGAGATTCTTGTTCACCAGTAGTAGAGCAATAATGGAGAAAAACAAACATTTCCGGAACTCACGCCAAACTGCCAGCAGAGCATAGGTGAAAAGTATAAATTTTAAAATTTCTAAAGTTATGAAAAAAATAGATGTTTTCTTTCTAGAAGCCAGAACTCTCGAGATTCTTGTTCACAAGTAGTAGAGCAATAATGGAGAATAACAAACATTTCCGGAACTCACGCCAAACTGCCAGCAGAGCATAGGTGAAAAGTATAAATTTTAAAATTTCTAAAGTTATGAAAAAAATAGATGTTTTCTTTCTAGAAGCCAGAACTCTCGAGATTCTTGTTCACCAGTAGTAGAGCAATAATGGAGAAAAACAAACATTTCCGGAACTCACGCCAAACTGCCAGCAGAGCATAGGTGAAAAGTATAAATTTTAAAATTTCTAAAGTTATGAAAAAAATAGATGTTTTCTTTCTAGAAGCCAGAACTCTCGAGATTCTTGTTCACAAGTAGTAGAGCAATAATGAAGAATAACAAAAATTTCCGGAACTCACGCCAAACTGCCGCATAGGTGAAAAGTAAAAATTTTGAAATTTCTTAAGTTATGAAAAAAAAATAGTTGTTTTCTTTCTAGAAGCCAGAACTCTCGAGATTCTCGTTAACCAGTAGAAGAGAAATAATGGAGAAAAACAAACATTTCCGGAACTCACGCCAAACTGCCAGCAGAGCATAGGTAAAAAGTAAAAATTTTAAAATTTCGTAAGTAATGAAAAAAAAAATAGTTGTTTTCTTTCTAGAAGCCAGAACTCTCGAGATTCTTGTTCACCAGTAGTAGAGCAATAATGGAGAATAACAAACATTTCCGGAACTCACGCCAAACTGCCAGCAGAGCATAGGTGAAAAGTATAAATTTTAAAATTTCTAAAGTTATGAAAAAAATAGATGTTTTCTTTCTAGAAGCCAGAACTCTCGAGATTCTGGTTCACCAGTAGTAGAGCAATAATCGAGAAAAACAAACATTTCCGGAACTCACGCCAAACTGCAAGCAGAGCATAGGTGAAAAGTAAAAATTTTAAAATTTCTAAAGTCGTGAAAAAAAAAATTGTTGTTTTCTTTCTAGAAGCCAGAACTCTCGAGATTCTGGTTCACCAGTAGTAGAGCAATAATCGAGAAAAACAAACATTTCCGGAACTCACGCCAAACTACCAGCAGAGCATAGGTGAAAAGTAAAAATTTTGAAATTTCTTAAGTTATGAAAAAAAAATAGTTGTTTTCTTTCTAGAAGCCAGAACTCTCGAGATTCTCGTTAACCAGTTGTAGAGAAATAATCGAGAATAACAAACATTTCCGGAACTCACACCAAACTGCCAGCAGAGCATAGGTGAAAAGTAAAAATTTTAAAATTTTTAAAGTTATGAAAAAAAAATAGTTGTTTTCTTTCTAGAAGACAGAACTCTCGAGATTCTTGTTAACCAGTAGTAGGGCGATAATCGAGAAAAACAAACATTTCCGGAACTCACGCCAAACTGCCAGCAGAGCATAGGTGAAAAGTATAAATTTTAAAATTTCTAAAGTTATGAAAAAAATAGATGTTTTCTTTCTAGAAGCCAGAACTCTCGAGATTCTGGTTCAACAGTATAAGAGCAATAATCGAGAAAAACAAACATTTCCGGAACTCACGCCAAACTGCCAGCAGAGCATAGGTGAAAAGTATAAATTTTAAAATTTCTAAAGTAATGAAAAAAAAATAGTTGTTTTCTTTCTAGAAGCCAGAACTCTCGAGATTCTTGTTCACCAGTAGTAGAGCAATAAAGGAGAAAAACAAACATTTCCGGAACTCACGCCAAACTGCCAGCAGAGCATAGGTGAAAAGTATAAATTTTAAAATTTCTAAAGTTATGAAAAAAATAGATGTTTTCTTTCTAGAAGCCAGAACTCTCGAGATTCTTGTTCACAAGTAGTAGAGAAATAATGGAGAATAACAAACATTTCCGGAACTCACGCCAAACTGCCAGCAGAGCATAGGTGAAAAGTATAAATTTTAAAATTTCTAAAGTTATGAAAAAAATAGATGTTTTCTTTCTAGAAGCCAGAACTCTCGAGATTCTTGTTCACAAGTAGTAGAGCAATAATGGAGAATAACAAACATTTCCAAAACTCACGCCAAACTGCCAGCAGAGCATAGGTGAAAAGTAAAAATTTTAAAATTTCTAAAGTTGTGAAAAAAAAAATTGTTGTTTTCTTTCTAGAAGCCAGAACTCTCGAGATTCTGGTTCACCAGTAGTAGAGCAATAATCGAGAAAAACAAACATTTCCGGAACTCACACCAAACTGCCAGCAGAGCATAGGTGAAAAGTAAAAATTTTAAAATTTCTAAAGTTATGAAAAAAAAATAGTTGTTTTCTTTCTAGAAGACAGAACTCTCGAGATTCTTGTTAAACAGTAGTAGGGCGATAATCGAGAAACACAAAAATTTCCGGAACTCACGCCAAACTGCCAGCAGAGCATAGGTGAAAAGTATAAATTTTAAAATTTCTAAAGTTATGAAAAAAATAGATGTTTTCTTTCTAGAAGCCAGAACTCTCGAGATTCTTGTTCACAAGTAGTAGAGCAATAATGGAGAATAACAAACATTTCCGGAACTCACGCCAAACTGCCAGCAGAGCATAGGTGAAAAGTAAAAATTTTAAAATTTCTAAAGTTGTGAAAAAAAAAATTGTTGTTTTCTTTCTAGAAGCCAGAACTCTCGAGATTCTGGTTCACCAGTAGTAGAGCAATAATCGAGAAAAACAAACATTTCCGGAACTCACACCAAACTGCCAGCAGAGCATAGGTGAAAAGTAAAAATTTTAAAATTTTTAAAGTTATGAAAAAAAAATAGTTGTTTTCTTTCTAGAAGACAGAACTCTCGAGATTCTTGTTAACCAGTAGTAGGGCGATAATCGAGAAAAACAAACATTTCCGGAACTCACGCCAAACTGCCAGCAGAGCATAGGTGAAAAGTAAAAATTTTAAAATTTTTAAAGTTATGAAAAAAAAAATAGTTGTTTTCTTTCTAGAAGACAGAACTCTCGAGATTCTTGTTAACCAGTAGTAGGGCGATAATCGAGAAAAACAAACATTTCCGGAACTCACGCCAAACTGCCAGCAGAGCATAGGTGAAAAGTATAAATTTTAAAATTTCTAAAGTTATGAAAAAAATAGATGTTTTCTTTCTAGAAGCCAGAACTCTCGAGATTCTTGTTCACAAGTAGTAGAGCAATAATGGAGAATAACAAACATTTCCGGAACTCACGCCAAACTGCCAGCAGAGCATAGGTGAAAAGTAAAAATTTTAAAATTTCTAAAGTTGTGAAAAAAAAAATTGTTGTTTTCTTTCTAGAAGCCAGAACTCTCGAGATTCTGGTTCACCAGTAGTAGAGCAATAATCGAGAAAAACAAACATTTCCGGAACTCACACCAAACTGCCAGCAGAGCATAGGTGAAAAGTAAAAATTTTAAAATTTCTAAAGTTATGAAAAAAAAATAGTTGTTTTCTTTCTAGAAGACAGAACTCTCGAGATTCTTGTTAACCAGTAGTAGGGCGATAATCGAGAAAAACAAACATTTCCGGAACTCACGCCAAACTGCCAGCAGAGCATAGGTGAAAAGTATAAATTTTAAAATTTCTAAAGTTATGAAAAAAATAGATGTTTTCTTTCTAGAAGCCAAAACTCTCGAGATTCTTGTTCACAAGTAGTAGAGCAATAATGGAGAATAACAAACATTTCCGGAACTCACGCCAAACTGCCAGCAGAGCATAGGTGAAAAGTAAAAATTTTAAAATTTCTAAAGTTGTGAAAAAAAAAATTGTTGTTTTCTTTCTAGAAGCCAGAACTCTCGAGATTCTGGTTCACCAGTAGTAGAGCAATAATCGAGAAAAACAAACATTTCCGGAACTCACACCAAACTGCCAGCAGAGCATAGGTGAAAAGTAAAAATTTTAAAATTTCGTAAGTTATGAAAAAAAATAGTTGTTTTCTTTCTAGAAGCCAGAACTCTCGAGATTCTGGTTCACCAGTAGTAGAGCAATAATCGAGAAAAACAAACATTTCCGGAACTCACACCAAACTGCCAGCAGAGCATAGGTGAAAAGTAAAAATTTTAAAATTTTTAAAGTTATGAAAAAAAAATAGTTGTTTTCTTTCTAGAAGACAGAACTCTCGAGATTCTGGTTCAACAGTAGTAGGGCAATAATCGAGAAAAAAAAACATTTCCGGAACTCACGCCAAACTGCCAGCAGAGCATAGGTGAAAAGTAAAAATTTTAAAATTTCATAAGTTATGAAAAAAAATAGTTGTTTTCTTTCTAGAAGCCAGAACTCTCGAGATTCTGGTTCACCAGTAGTAGAGCAATAATCGAGAAAAACAATTATTTCCGGAACTCACGCCAAACTGCCAGCAGAGCATAGGTGAAAAGTAAAAATTTTAAAATTTCTAAAGTTATGAAAAAAAAAAAAATGTTTTCTTTCTAGAAGCCAGAACTCTCGAGATTCTGGTTCACCAGTAGTAGAGCAATAATTGAGAAAAACAAACATTTCCGGAACTCACGCCAAACTGCCAGCAGAGCATAGGTGAAAAGTAAAAATTTTAAAATTTCGTAAGTTATGAAAAAAAAATGGTTGTTTTCTTTCTAGAAGCAAGAACTCTCGAGATTTTGGTTCACCAGTAGTAGAGTAATAATCGAGAAAAACAAACATTTCTGGAACTCACGCCAAACTGCCAGCAGAGCATAGGTGAAAAGTAAAAATTTTAAAATTTCGTAAGTTATGAAAAAAAAATGGTTGTTTTCTTTCTAGAAGCAAGAACTCTCGAGATTTTGGTTCACCAGTAGTAGAGTAATAATCGAGAAAAACAAACATTTCTGGAACTCACGCCAAACTGCCAGCAGAGCATAGGTGAAAAGTAAAAATTTTAAAATTTCTAAAGTTATGAAAAAAAAATAGTTGTTTTCTTTCTAGAAGCCAGAACTCTCGAGATTCTCGTTAACCAGTTGTAGAGAAATAATCGAGAACAACAAACATTTCCGGAACTCACACCAAACTGCCAGCAGAGCATAGGTGAAAAGTAAAAATTTTGAAATTTCTTAAGTTATGAAAAAAAAATAGTTGTTTTCTTTCTAGAAGCCAGAACTCTCGAGATTCTCGTTAACCAGTAGTAGAGAAATAATGGAGAAAAACAAACATTTCCGGAACTCACGCCAAACTGCCAGCAGAGCATAGGTAAAAAGTAAAAATTTTAAAATTTCGTAAGTAATGAAAAAAAAAATAGTTATTTTCTTTCTAGAAGCCAGAACTCTCGAGATTCTTGTTCACCAGTAGTAGAGCAATAATGGAGAATAACAAACATTTCCGGAACTCACGCCAAACTGCCAGCAGAGCATAGGTGAAAAGTATAAATTTTAAAATTTCTAAAGTTATGAAAAAAATAGATGTTTTCTTTCTAGAAGCCAGAACTCTCGAGATTCTGGTTCACCAGTAGTAGAGCAATAATCGAGAAAAACAAACATTTCCGGAACTCACGCCAAACTGCCAGCAGAGCATAGGTGAAAAGTAAAAATTTTAAAATTTCTAAAGTCGTGAAAAAAAAAATTGTTGTTTTCTTTCTAGAAGCCAGAACTCTCGAGATTCTGGTTCACCAGTAGTAGAGCAATAATCGAGAAAAACAAACATTTCCGGAACTCACACCAAACTGCCAGCAGAGCATAGGTGAAAAGTAAAAATTTTAAAATTTCTAAAGTTATGAAAAAAAAATAGTTGTTTTCTTTCTAGAAGACAGAACTCTCGAGATTCTTGTTAACCAGTAATAGGGCGATAATCGAGAAAAACAAACATTTCCGGAACTCACGCCAAACTGCCAGCAGAGCATAGGTGAAAAGTAAAAATTTTAAAATTTCTAAAGTTATGAAAAAAAAATAGTTGTTTTCTTTCTAGAAGCCAGAACTCTTGAGATTCTGGTTCAACAGTAGTAGGGCAATAATCGAGAAAAACAAACATTTCCGGAACTCACGCCAAACTACCAGCAGAGCATAGGTGAAAAGTAAAAATTTTGAAATTTCTTAAGTTATGAAAAAAAAATAGTTGTTTTCTTTCAAGAAGCCAGAACTCTCGAGATTCTCGTTAACCAGTTGTAGAGAAATAATCGAGAACAACAAACATTTCCGGAACTCACACCAAACTGCCAGCAGAGCATAGGTGAAAAGTAAAAATTTTAAAATTTTTAAAGTTATGAAAAAAAAATAGTTGTTTTCTTTCTAGAAGACAGAACTCTCGAGATTCTTGTTAACCAGTAGTAGGGCGATAATCGAGAAAAACAAACATTTCCGGAACTCACGCCAAACTGCCAGCAGAGCATAGGTGAAAAGTAAAAATTTTAAAATTTCTAAAGTTATGAAAAAAAAATAGTTGTTTTCTTTCTAGAAGCCAGAACTCTCGAGAACCTGGTTCACCAGTAGTAGGGCAATAATCAAGAAAAACAAACATTTCCGGAACTCACGCCAAACTGCCAGCAGAGCATAGGTGAAAAGTAAAAATTTTAAAATTTCTAAAGTTATGAAAAAAAAAAGTTGTTTTCTTTCTAGAAGCCAGAACTCTCGAGATTCTGGTTCACCAGTAGTAGGGCAATAATCGAGAAAAACAAACATTTCCGGAACTCACGCCAAACTGCCAGCAGAGCATAGGTGAAAAGTAAAAATTTTAAAATTTCGTAAGTTATGAAAAAAAATAGTTGTTTTCTTTCTAGAAGCCAGAACTCTCGAGATTCTGGTTCACCAGTAGTAGAGCAATAATCGAGAAAAACAATTATTTCCGGAACTCACGCCAAACTGCCAGCAGAGCATAGGTGAAAAGTAAAAATTTTAAAATTTCTAAAGCTATGAAAAAAAAAAAAAATTTTTTCTTTCTAGAAGCCAGAACTCTCGAGATTCTGGTTCACCAGTAGTAGAGCAATAATTGAGAAAAACAAACATTTCCGGAACTCACGCCAAACTGCCAGCAGAGCATAGGTGAAAAGTAAAAATTTTAAAATTTCTAAAGTTATGAAAAAAAATTGTTGTTTTCTTTCTAGAAGCCAGAACTCTCGAGATTCTGGTTCACCAGTAGTAGAGCAATAATCGAGAAAAACAAACATTTCCGGAACTCACGCCAAACTGCCAGCAGAGCATAGGTGAAAAGTAAAAATTTTAAAATTTCGTAAGTTATGAAAAAAAAATGGTTGTTTTCTTTCTAGAAGCAAGAACTCTCGAGATTTTGGTTCACCAGTAGTAGAGTAATAATCGAGAAAAACAAACATTTCCGGAACTCACGCCAAAGTGCCAGCAGAGCATAGGTGAAAAGTAAAAATTTTAAAATTTCTAAAGTTATGAAAAAAAATAGTTGTTTTCTTTCTAGAAGACAGAACTCTCGAGATTCTGGTTCACCAGTAGTAGAGCAATAATCGAGAACAACGAACATTTCCGTAACTCACGCCAAACTGCCAGCAGAGCATAGGTGAAAAGTAAAAATTTTAAAATTTCTAAAGTTATGAAAAAAATAGATGTTTTCTTTCTAGAAGCCAGAACTCTCGTGTTTCTCGTTCACCAATAGAAGACCAATAATCGAGAATAACAAACATTTCCGGAACTCACGCCAAACTACCAGCAGAGCATAGGTGAAAAGTAAAAATTTTGAAATTTCTTAAGTTATGAAAAAAAAATAGTTGTTTTCTTTCTAGAAGCCAGAACTCTCGAGATTCTCGTTAACCAGTAGTAGAGAAATAATGGAGAAAAACAAACATTTCCGGAACTCACGCCAAACTGCCAGCAGAGCATAGGTAAAAAGTAAAAATTTTAAAATTTCGTAAGTAATGAAAAAAAAAATAGTTGTTTTCTTTCTAGAAGCCAGAACTCTCGAGATTCTTGTTCACCAGTAGTAGAGCAATAATGGAGAAAAACAAACATTTCCGGAACTCACGCCAAACTGCCAGCAGAGCATAGGTGAAAAGTATAAATTTTAAAATTTCTAAAGTTGTGAAAAAAAAAATTGTTGTTTTCTTTCTAGAAGCCAGAACTCTCGAGATTCTCGTTAACCAGTAGTAGAGAAATAATCGAGAAAAACAAACATTTCCGGAACTCACGCCAAACTGCCAGCAGAGCATAGGTAAAAAGTAAAAATTTTAAAATTTCGTAAGTAATGAAAAAAAAATAGTTGTTTTCTTTCTAGAAGCCAGAACTCTCGAGATTCTTGTTCACAAGTAGTAGAGCAATAATGAAGAATAACAAAAATTTCCGGAACTCACGCCAAACTGCCAGCAGAGCATAGGTGAAAAGTAAAAATTTTAAAATTTCTAAAGTTGTGAAAAAAAAAATTGTTGTTTTCTTTCTAGAAGCCAGAACTCTCGAGATTCTCGTTAACCAGTAGTAGAGAAATAATCGAGAAAAACAAACATTTCCGGAACTCACGCCAAACTGCCAGCAGAGCATAGGTAAAAAGTAAAAATTTTAAAATTTCGTAAGTAATGAAAAAAAAATAGTTGTTTTCTTTCTAGAAGCCAGAACTCTCGAGATTCTTGTTCACCAGTAGTAGAGCAATAATGGAGAAAAACAAACATTTCCGGAACTCACGCCAAACTGCCAGCAGAGCATAGTTGAAAAGTAAAAATTTTAAAATTTCGTAAGTTATGAAAAAAAATAGTTGTTTTCTTTCTAGAAGCCAGAACTCTCGAGATTCTGGTTCACCAGTAGTAGAGCAATAATCGAGAAAAACAATTATTTCCGGAACTCACGCCAAACTGCCAGCAGAGCATAGGTGAAAAGTAAAAATTTTAAAATTTCTAAAGCTATGAAAAAAAAAAAAATTTTTTCTTTCTAGAAGCCAGAACTCTCGAGATTCTGGTTCACCAGTAGTAGAGCAATAATTGAGAAAAACAAACATTTCCGGAACTCACGCCAAACTGCCAGCAGAGCATAGGTGAAAAGTAAAAATTTTAAAATTTCTAAAGTTATGAAAAAAAATTGTTGTTTTCTTTCTAGAAGCCAGAACTCTCGAGATTCTGGTTCACCAGTAGTAGAGCAATAATCGAGAAAAACAAACATTTCCGGAACTCACGCCAAACTGCCAGCAGAGCATAGGTGAAAAGTAAAAATTTTAAAATTTCGTAAGTTATGAAAAAAAAATGGTTGTTTTCTTTCTAGAAGCAAGAACTCTCGAGATTTTGGTTCACCAGTAGTAGAGTAATAATCGAGAAAAACAAACATTTCCGGAACTCACGCCAAACTGCCAGCAGAGCATAGGTGAAAAGTAAAAATTTTAAAATTTCTAAAGTTATGAAAAAAAAATAGTTGTTTTCTTTCT
>CAWVQL010000135.1:0-10381 GCA_963932265.1 Thymelicus lineola | reverse complement strand
TTTTTTCAGGCTGCCTCCCCTACAGGTAACGTGAGGATGAATTTTTTTCATTGCGTATCCCATAGTATGGGGTATCGTTGAAAGTCTTTTAAAAATATTATGGGTCTCCTGAGACCATTTATCGATTTAAGGGTTCGTTTACGGAATGTTTGCCTTAAAATGCCAATTTAGGTTACGTAGAGGCAAGTGAGCCCCCTCCCCCCTCGCCGGCTAAACGGTTGGAAAAATTATTAAAATCATATCTATCTATCTAATACCTTTAAACGAGCAATTCTTGTATATATATACATATATAATTGGAATCTCGGAATCGGCTCCAACGATTTTCATGAAATTTAGTATATAGGGGGTTTCGGGGGCGATAAATCGATCTAGCTAGGATTCATTTTTAGAAAATGTCGTTTTATCGGTGTTTTCAGGCAATGATAAACTTCTACAATATACTCTTCCTGACATCTATTGGCAAGTAGCAATACTAAAGCTACTTCAGTAAATGGCGTTGTTAAACAACACTAAACCGAGCAAAGCTCCGTAGTTTTTCTGTGCTGTGCTTGTGACGTGAGCGACGTGACGGAAAGCAAACGATAGAGAACAAAAGATAGTGGCCACGCCCGTTTTGAATATAAATTCGCTTGCAGGTGTCCTCTTAATCAGTAACACCGTGTCCTACGTGGGCGACTCAACGCGAACGCGATCGCGAAGCGATCCGGTGCGATTTCAGTGCGATGCGGCGCGATGCGGCGGCTCTGTCCTACGTGCACGCGAATCGTCCCATCACCGCCACTGACATCCGCCGCGCCGCTGAAGTTCGCGCGAAAATATCAAACCAACTGATCGCGTTCGCGTCAAATCGCGCCGCGCCGCATCGCACACTACGTGCGTTTTGTAACGTAGGACACTTCAACACATTTCAACTGTTTGTTGTTTTCGCATCGCGCCGCGTCGCTTCGCGTTCGCGTTGAGTCGCCCACGTAGGACACCGCGTAATATTCGATAAACTTACTTCTTCGGAACCCTACATTGAACGTGGCCGGCCACGTAAGTGCCCGGTTTTTTGTTTATTTATCTAGGCTCGTTGAATGCACTATATGTCTTGTCATTTACAGTTCAAGCGAGCGGGCATCGTAAACGACACGACGGGTGAAAGCACCACCACAGACGTACGCATAAGCAAGTCGTCATGGTTGGCCGACAATGAGTCGCCGATAGTGGCGCGAGTGTCGCAACGCGTTGCTGATTTCACCGGCCTCAGTCTCGAGTCGGCTGAGAACCTTCAGGTAGCCAACTACGGCATCGGTGGACATTACGAACCGCACTACGACTGTACCATAGTAAGTTGTAGATGGTAGAATTTTAATACACTTTTAGCCAGGTTACCATCGGTAATCGTCGACAACTTCGACAAGTGTTAAAAATCATGATTATCTATTGATGTAAGTTTCGTTAATGAGAACTAACATTGATTTTACTTTCTTTCACAGAATACAAGGCTAAATGCTGCATACAAAACATTTACTAGCAACAGGATAGCTACAGTATTGTTTTATGTAAGTTTCATAGTTTAGTAGTAGGAACACCGAGGCAGGAAGTTCGTTCCACGTCCGTGGCAGGGAATTACGTGAAAACCGAACTGTGGACGAACGCCAGGTATTCAGGTGGTGTCCCCGTCCAACGGGCCGAGCTAATGGCACAGAAGATCGTACTCAGTGTCTCCAACTACACCGTAATTACGGTAGATCTGCCGTATTTTTTCTAAAGCTACCGTAGAAATGTCATTACTGCGCCAAAATCTACCGTAATTTCATTAATGTGGCTCTACTTGGACCTAATTCCCTAGTTTCTTTGTATTCGCTTCACAAAAATATAATTCAGCGCGCTTCACTTCAGGCCGTCTCCGAATGGTGCAATGCCAACCTTGTGGGATTTAACAAGGAGTCCGTTCATCTTGACTCCTACTCTTCAGAATATAATTATCCCTGATGTGGACACCTCCGTCTGTGGGTGACTGCCGACGTTAGTTTGCGGCGGGGTGCGGGGGCCGAGGCGCCGGCAACTGGTTTACCAGCAGCTGGCCACGGCGAATTAAATGGCGCGCTTAGAACGAAAACCAAAGCTCACCTCAATTGAACCTCAAGGTTCGATTCCGTGGCGTGGTGTTATTGCCCGTATGTGTATGAATATATGTGTGTAATGTGTGATGTATATGACATAATTTACTACACTAGTTGTTGCCCGCAGCTTTGCATAGGGAAATTATGTTTTCACTTATTCAAATTTTATCCTATTTTCCCGGGAAACCTTTTAATTTTCCGGGACGAAAATTTGTCTTAAACATGACCCAGGGTATCAGTAACAACTTTACCAATTTTCATCGATATCTGTACAAGGGTTTTTATGTGATGCAGGGACAGACAAACAGACAGACAGACACTTTGAGTTTTAATATAGTATAGAAGATAAGTGTGAGTGCTTGTGTATGTGTGAGATATATAATATACTACATACCTATACATAATGCGAATGTGGGACGGAGGTGCCCACACTGGAATACACCGACCGCCTTCAATTATTGGGCATTGAGATTTCCTCGAACTTTGGGCGGTTCATTGAATGCAAAGCTAAAGTAGCTGCCATTCCAAGCTTCCGCTTGGAATTCTGGCAAAGGTGCTTGTAATTGTACTTCGCACCACAACAGCTTTTAACCTTATATAAAGCACAGGTCAGTCTTGTGTGGAGTACTGATGTCACATTTGGGCTGCTGCTGCCAAATGCCACCTATCAGGGTCAGCATTAAATTCAATGGAGAGGCGTGCTAAGAGGCTTATTGGTGACCCTAAACTGGAGTTTAAATAAATATGTATATCCATGCCAAATAACAGCTTTCTTGCACTAAGGGTCTCGGCGCTTTGTTTCGGACAGGCGGACAGACAGACAGACGATTGGATGGACGGATAGGCGATCGGAAACTTCCGATCCGATTTTACTTCGGAAGCATAAAAATAAAAATAAAATAAAAATATCGCTTCGCACTCATTGCCCCACACTAGGATTCCCTGTGTCGTGGGTGCCATGGACAACACACAAGACAAGGACATTCACACCCAGACCGAGAACAGAAATTCAAACTCATCATTCAAATTTCCGACTCGCTGGGAATTAACCCAGGACCCTCGGCGCGGCGATCCGGCATGGTAACCACTGCACCACGCGGGTCGTCCATATCTAAAAATGCTGACATAAAATTAAAATAATTTAAAGTTGAATTGAATTTAGCCAAAACTAGTTTCTGATATACCTAGTCTGGCCATAAATACTGTTACATAAAAACTTTTATTTTTTTCAGCTTTTTAATTATTTTGAATTTGGAACACGAATATTATTTTAAAAAATTCTTTCGATTTCACGGTATTTCACATACTTTTTCGTGTTCATTATCAAATTACAATATGGAATGGGGTGTTAAAGAAAATAGGATTGCAGTGATCGCCTTGCACAAAATGGGTATGGAGCCGTCGGTCATATTCCAGACACTTCAAAAGCTTGGTATCAGCCGTATGTTCGTATATCGTACAATCAACAGATACAACAACACTTCGTCTGTCGAAGACCAGAAAAGATCGGGGCGGCCGCGTGCTGTTAGAACTACAAAGGTTGTTAATGCTGTTAAAGCCAGAATTCGTCGAAACCCCATTAGGAAGCAAAAAATCTTATCGCGAGAAATGAAGATGCCCGCTAGGACTCTGTCGCGTATTATAAAACAAGACCTGAAGCTCGGTGCTTATCGTCGATATACAGGACATGCCCTAAATCAATCTTTACAATTAAAGAGAGTGGATCGATCAAAACGCCTTCTGTCGCGATACGCAGGTGAAAGGCACAGAAATATCCTCTTTACCGATGAAAAAAATTTCACGATTGAAGAACACTACAATATGCAAAATGATAAAGTGTACGCTCACAGTTCTAAAGAAGCTGCTCAAGTGGTCGGGAAGGTACAACGTGGTCATCATCCTGCGTCAGTGATGGTTTGGTGGGGCGTGTCTTATCAAGGAGTCACAAAACTGCATTTTTGTGAAAAAGGAGTGAAAACTTCAGCCAAAGTGTATCAAGATACAGTCTTGGATCATGTTGTGAAACCTCTTAGCAATACTCTTTTTAAAAATATACCGTGGACTTTCCAACAGGACTCTGCACCTGGTCACAAGGCACGAACTACCCAAGCCTGGCTTGAAACCAATGTTCCGGACTTTATAAGAGCTGAAGACTGGCCCTCATCTAGCCCAGGCCTCAACCTTTTAGACTTCAAATTATGGTCAGTTTTAGAGGACATGGCCTGCTCTAAACGACACGGCGACATTGAGTCTCTTAAAAAATCTTTGGAGCAAGCAGTGGCGAAATTTCCCTTTGAAACAGTGCGTAGATCCATAGATTCGTGGCCAAACAGATTAAAGGCCTGTATAAAAGCCAAAGGTGGCCATTTCGAATAGAATATTTTTTTATTTTTTGCTGAGACTTTAATAAATATGTAGGTATACTTAAATTTTATTAATATTACATTACTTCATTTAAAAAAAAATCATTTTCATTTGTAACAGAACTTATGGCTGGACTAGTTATATCTGGCGTCGTATTCTTCATTACTGAAGGTCGTGTCCAGAATGAAAGTCTGATATGAACTAATAATTTTCTAAACCTCCAGGAAGTTGGCACCGCACTTTTAAGTTACAAAACATTTTGAAGGTTGTTCTAGTTTGTTCTAAGATTGTTCTACATTGTTCCAAAACGGCATAGGGCTGAGAATGAAACTTTCAGAGAAAGTACCCAATGTCTTTGCCCAAACAGACAAAATGAGATCACGCGGACGTGCAACGGGCAAGTCTGCCAGACTGTCTGCAACGGTCCTACACTAGCAAACATTGCACGCACATACCTATAGTAGCGAGGCCGGGCGGGCATGTCTGCAGACTTGCCCGTGGGCATGTCTGTCTAGTGAATTCTGCGCTTAAAGTTGATAGAATTTGTCGAAGATATTTGTGGGAAATATTTTTTTATAACGCGATATTAGTAACAATAATAGAACAAACCTTTTTTTTCCGGGGGGAAAATGCATTACGCAATACGCATACCACCCGGACGCAGGGGGCACCCGAATGGTTATGTGGGACTCCCGTATAGGCTAATGAGACCCACGGTATACCCACTAAAAACCCCCCCATCTTCCTCCTCGCCGTCTTGTGATGGGGTTACGGAAACGCTTTCGCACACATCCGCGACCCCGCCAGCGGTAGCCGCCCACAAGCGGCTCCATCGCGAAAGCCCGAAGGCCCTCCACGATGGACGCACCAGATGGTAAAGTGCGCCTCCCTCTTCGGCCTCCACCAGTACTGTAGCAGACTCCCCCTGAGTCTGCTACTAGGACACCATGGATACCAGATAACTGGTACCCGGTGGAAGATCAGGTCTGTGGTTCTTCCACCGACCACACCTCGGCCGCAGAGTATAGGGCAAGCGGCGCACCGTAATACCGACATGCCTCTTCCTCTGCGGCCCCACCAGTGCCATTTCGACGGAACGGCCCCGCCAGCTCGCAGGGGGTAAGGAGAGTGGCGCACCGTCATACCAACACGCCTCTCCCCCTGCGATCCCTCCACGGCTGCAGAAGATAGGGAGAACGGCGCACCGTAATACCGGCACTCCTCTTCTTCTGCGGTCCCACCTCCACGCGCGTCCGCAGTGGACTTGTTCAGCCCGCTGGGAGCGCCCTCCTCGGGCCAGCCGGCGGCCCTTGTTACATTGTTTACAAAATAATTTTCGTCTGTTGCCATCAGATGTCGGACGTGGCGCAAGGCGGCGCCACTGTGTTCACGGAGCTGGGGCTGAGCGTGTTCCCGGTGGCGCGCGCCGCCGCCTTCTGGCTCAACCTGCACCCGTCGGGTGAGGGGGATCTCGCCACCCGCCACGCCGCCTGCCCTGTACTAAGGGGGTCCAAGTGGGGTCAGTACGGTGCACTGCTATTTATTTTATATTTTAGTTTATTTCATTCTGGAGACAGAGTGTTACAAATTATTGATAGCATAAAAACGTAAAAGATACAGATATAAGTTACAGACTGTTAAAAATTAACGTTGTGTATTTAAATAAGATAAAGATCGATGCATACGTAACGTGTTTTTACCCCGTACGGGTCGGAGACGGGACGTGGACGGGACGCGGTTAGTAAAATTTTTTATGCATACGCAACGTGACGGGAACTCAGACCTAACGTGCTAGTGTTGTGAATAAAGAAAGATTTTTATTATTGTATTAAATTATTTATTATTGTAATTTAAATTATTGCATTAAGAGTAAATTGAAAATTAAGGCACACAATTACTTTATATCAACATCATAATATAATCTATACTATAATATAATTTTATCTTAGATGTTTTTAAACCATTATAAAAAATCGCAATCTAATGATATATCCTGGGACTATAGATAACATGGATACAATACAAAAATGGCCATTCTTATATTATGATGTCGACGATTGTCAGGTATCACTACGAAGTTATGTATCCAGTTAGAGTAATATATCCATGTCACTTACCATCGTGATCCGTCTGCTCGTTTGCCTGCTCTTTGTATAAAAAAATATAGTTCTTTTAATGTAATATTTCTGGTGGTAAAATATGAATATTGTAATAACATGTTTTATTATTATTTCTTCAAAATTATTTTTATGTAATGAAAAGTGATGTTTAAAAAATAATTATTTTGTGTACTAGGTGATTAGCATATACAGTAGGTAAAAAGATTGTGTGGTTTTATGAAACCACGGTATAAGTGAAACTTTTTTCGTATTGTAGACATTTAACTAAAAATTTTTGGATAAATATTCGATTTAGGGTATTAAAATGGCATCATCCTCGTTGATCAGTTTTTCGGACTGATTAACTGTGTCGTTGTTTATCAAAAGCAAGAAATAGCAACATAAGTATATACCTGGGCATCATCAGACCATCAGAATGTATCATGTAGTAGCACCCGTACTCAATCAGATAAATGTTGAAAGCTAGGTCATCCTAAGTATTTCCGATACTGAGAACCGATAAAAATATACCTGGTCATCATCAGACATTCAGAATGTATCATGTAGTAGCACCCGTACTCAATCAGATAAATGTTGAAAGCTAGGTCATCCTAAGTACTTCCGTTACTGAGAACCGATAAGTATATACCTGGTCATCATCAGACCTTCAGAATGTATCATGTAGTGGCACCCGTACTCAATCAGATAAATGTTGAAAGCTAGGTCATCCTAAGTACTTTCGTTACTGAGAACCGATAAGTATGGTACCTGGTCATCAGCAGACCTTCAGAATGTATCATGTAGTAGCACCCGTACTCAATCAGATAAATGTTGAAAGCTAGGTCATCCTAAGTACTTCCGTTACTGAGAACCGATAAGTATATACCTGGTCATCATCAGACCTTCAGAATGTATCATGTAGTAGCACCCGTACTCAATCAGATAAATGTTGAAAGCTAGGTCATCCTAAGTATTTCCGATACTGAGAACCGATAAAAATATACCTGGTCATCATCAGACATTCAGAATGTATCATGTAGTAGCACCCGTACTCAATCAGATAAATGTTGAAAGCTAGGTCATCCTAAGTACTTCCGTTACTGAGAACCGATAAGTATATACCTGGTCATCATCAGACCTTCAGAATGTATCATGTAGTGGCACCCGTACTCAATCAGATAAATGTTGAAAGCTAGGTCATCCTAAGTACTTTCGTTACTGAGAACCGATAAGTATGGTACCTGGTCATCAGCAGACCTTCAGAATGTATCATGTAGTAGCACCCGTACTCAATCAGATAAATGTTGAAAGCTAGGTCATCCTAAGTACTTCCGTTACTGAGAACCGATAAGTATATACCTGGTCATCATCAGACCTTCAGAATGTATCATGTAGTAGCACCCGTACTCAATCAGATAAATGTTGAAAGCTAGGTCATCCTAAGTACTTTCGTTACTGAGAACCGATAAGTATGGTACCTGGTCATCATCAGACCTTCAGAATGTATCATGTAGTAGCACCCGTACTCAATCAGATAAATGTTGAAAGCTAGGTCATCCTAAGTACTTCCGTTACTGAGAACCGATAACTATATACCTGGTCATCATCAGACCTTCAGAATGTATCATGTAGTAGCACCCGTACTCAATCAGATAAATGTTGAAAGCTAGGTCATCCTAAGTACTTCCGTTACTGAGAACCGATAAGTATATACCTGGTCATCATCAGACCTTCAGAATGTATCATGTAGTAGCACCCGTACTCAATCAGATAAATGTTGAAAGCTAGGTCATCCTAAGTACTTCCGTTACTGAGAACCGATAAGTATATACCTGGTCATCATCAGACCTTCAGAATGTATCATGTAGTGGCACCCGTACTCAATCAGATAAATGTTGAAAGCTAGGTCATCCTAAGTACTTTCGTTACTGAGAACCGATAAGTATGGTACCTGGTCATCATCAGACCTTCAGAATGTATCATGTAGTAGCACCCGTACTCAATCAGATAAATGTTGAAAGCTAGGTCATCCTAAGTACTTCCGTTATTGAGAACCGATAAGTACATACCTGGTCATCATCAGACCTTCAGAATGTATCATGTAGTAGCACCCGTACTCAATCAGATAAATGTTGAAAGCTAGGTCATCCTAAGTACTTCCGTTACTGAGAACCGATAAGTATATACCTGGTCATCATCAGACCTTCAGAATGTATCATGTAGTAGCACCCGTACTCAATCAGATAAATGTTGAAAGCTAGGTCATCCTAAGTACTTCCGTTACTGAGAACCGATAAGTACATACCTGGTCACCATCAGACCTTCAGAATGTTTCATGTAGTAGCACCCGTACTCAATCAGATTTATGTTGAAAGCTAGGTCATCCTAAGTACTTCCGTTACTGAGAACCGATAAGTATATACCTGGTCATCATCAGACCTTCAGAATGTATCATGTAGTAGCACCCGTACTCAATCAGATAAATGTTGAAAGCTAGGTCATCCTAAGTACTTCCGTTACTGAGAACCGATAAGTACATACCTGGTCACCATCAGACCTTCAGAATGTTTCATGTAGTAGCACCCGTACTCAATCAGATTTATGTTGAAAGCTAGGTCATCCTAAGTACTTTCGTTACCTAGAACCGATAAGTTAAGAACCGACCGTCACGCGACATGCGACACACATACCAAAAAGTTTGAGACGATGTAATAAAAGTTTCACTTTAATAAAACACGTGCATCACTACTTAGCTCTCCGGAGTGGACGGGCGACGTGAAGGGGCACGTACGGGGCGGGGTTTTGAAAACATTGTCGCCGATGATGTTTTTCCTTGCCCCGTACGTGCCACGTTCCCGTCCCGTACGTGATCCCACTGCGTATGCGCTATCGTTTACATTTTCTGTGAAACGATGTTTTCAAAACTTCACGTCCCATCCCGTACGGGTAAAAACACGTTACGTATGCATCGACCTTTAGATGGGCTAGGTATAAAGGTGAGTTTAGGGGTCAATAAGGTTTACTCTTATTTTTAAAGTGAAACTTTTATTACATCGTCTCAAACTTTTTGGTATGTGTGTCGCATGTCGCGTGACGGTCGGTTCTTAACTTATCGGTTCTAGGTAACGAAAGTACTTAGGATGACCTAGCTTTCAACATAAATCTGATTGAGTACGGGTGCTACTACATGAAACATTCTGAAGGTCTGATGGTGACCAGGTATGTACTTATCGGTTCTCAGTAACGGAAGTACTTAGGATGACCTAGCTTTCAACATTTATCTGATTGAGTACGGGTGCTACTACATGATACATTCTGAAGGTCTGATGATGACCAGGTATATACTTATCGGTTCTCAGTAACGGAAGTACTTAGGATGACCTAGCTTTCAACATAAATCTGATTGAGTACGGGTGCTACTACATGAAACATTCTGAAGGTCTGATGGTGACCAGGTATGTACTTATCGGTTCTCAGTAACGGAAGTACTTAGGATGACCTAGCTTTCAACATTTATCTGATTGAGTACGGGTGCTACTACATGATACATTCTGAAGGTCTGATGATGACCAGGTATATACTTATCGGTTCTCAGTAACGGAAGTACTTAGGATGACCTAGCTTTCAACATTTATCTGATTGAGTACGGGTGCTACTACATGATACATTCTGAAGGTCTGATGATGACCAGGTATGTACTTATCGGTTCTCAATAACGGAAGTACTTAGGATGACCTAGCTTTCAACATTTATCTGATTGAGTACGGGTGCTACTACATGATACATTCTGAAGGTCTGATGATGACC
>CAWVQL010000134.1:0-28092 GCA_963932265.1 Thymelicus lineola | reverse complement strand
GCTTATATAATTCAACTGCTATAGATTTGTAAATTTCATTGAAAGTAAATGACATGGCGCTAAAGCAAGAAGCCAGGCTCTCTACAAAAAACTGGAAAATATCGCAATTACAATTTGACATCCCCCAAAAGACATCCTGCTGTATTGGCGAAGCGACTGAAGCACGGATAGAGCTTACAAATATGTTTGAGGGTGAGAATGTACGACTGCTTGAGACCGAATATTCACGTTGGATGATTTAAGGAAGTTCAAAGCTCGTTATGAAATGGCAATGTCTCCAGCTCATTTTGCAGCAAAATTACTACATCCTGAATACAGGGGCGAAAACCTCACGAGTGAAGATATTTATGAGGCTTATATTTATAGAAGCTTATCACACAATTTGCACGTATTTACGTAGCAGGAACGATTGTGAAAATTGGACTGTGGATGATGGAACTTCGATCTTCGCCGAGCGGAATGATAATGAAAAGGTGACGTTGCAATATATGATATACGATGTTGATGTAAAATGAATAAAAGAATAGATGAGTGAATGGGTTTGAGTGGTGTAGGGGCCCGGGGTTACATTTAATTTTTACTTGTAATTATAAACCAGATGCCCGAGTTCAAATCCTGGCAAGCAACTCTAATTTTCAAATATTATGTGCGTATTAGAAGTCAATTATCACTTGCTTCGGTGAAGGAAAACATCGTGAGGAAACCTGCACACCGGAGAGTTCTCCATAATGTTCTCAAAGGTGTGTGAAGTCTACCAATCCGCACTTGGCCAGCGTGGTAGACTATGGCCTGTACCCCTCACATTGTGAGAGGAGACCCGAGCCCAGCAGTGGGACAGTTATGGGTTGTTGCTTGCTTTTTTGCTATAAACAAGATTTCGTAATTACGATAAAATGCGGAACTCTAACAAGAAAATTTTGTCAGTCCACTTTTCACTCATTGTTTTCCTCGTATTTAGAACACTATTCGGTGACCTGATAATAGATATGTGATTCGTATCTGTTTATAATGAAATACAGTATGCATTCATTAGTTATTGTAACCATCAATAGAGAAATAAATAATTTTAATCGCTAATAACTATGATGATAATAATGAGAAAATGGCAGAAGCATTTGTTTTACCATGACGTCATCGGCTAATGTTAATGAGATATACTCGAATTAGCTATACGAGTAGTATTTAGCTATAGTTATCTCTATAATAGCTGGTGCTTAGTGGGAGCTTACACGAAGTTGAGTTAATAATCTCATTAACTTCGTAGTTTCCGCGAAAGTTCCATCTAAGGACACGTTAGAAATTTCAATATGTTGCTAAGCCCCAAGTAAATGACAGGATCCATTTACCTTACAAATGGCGATATCAGAGTTTACAATTAATATCCATCGTTACTGAACTCGGCAGGAGTGGAGAGGTAAGTTTTAATAAGGGTCTCCACGGGTCGTTACAGGCCTCAGTGGTGATTCTCGGTGCCCGCATCTTTAAGTTACTTAAGGTTTAGAAACCATTGCTCCAAACTGCTTAACTCAGTAAGTATAGATAGAATTTATCGTATAGGTAGTTATCAAACTTTTACCAAAAAAAAACTAATTCCAACGAAAGAGCATTTGATTAGGACCACTAAAATTATCGTTAAACATGAATAAAAATCGCCATACCTTTAATATTCACAAATGTCGGCAATTAACATAAAAAAATAAGACAGTGTTTTCATATACCCACGAATAACGTATGTAGAAAAATATATTACTGAAAAATTACACTCACTTTAATTTTACCTATTTTTAGCCAAAATAACAATGCCATAACTTATTTACATAAATCTTAATAAACTGACATGTAGATCTTAACTAAAATAAGTACTATGTTAAACGAGTATATTTACAAGAGATAAATTCACTCATAATTTATTTAGAAATTCTAGAGAATGGGAGATTTGTACATGAGCTTAGCTTTCAAAGTTTTGACGAGTGGTTAGATCATTAAACAAACTTGGACTATTATACTTACACTGCTTGAAAACATTTTGCGACCATCAACTAAATAAAATACGAAAGGCGAATAATATTTTATGATCTAAATCTTTTGACAGTTGCAAAAAGTAGGTACCTACATTTTACAGGAAAAATGTTCTAGATTTGTTTTTGACGTGATAACGTCTATTAAAACGATGCCGGCCGCACGTATGAAAAAGCATGACTCATCTGTCGCGTTACGTGAGCGAGCGAACAATGAAGAAAGCGCCATCTATGAACAAAACTATATACACAATTAAGTCAGAAAGGAACTTGCTGAAAAAATAGTTTAGTTCAGGAGTTCTAGATGGCGTTGTAGTATAAAGATAAAAGTTTCTAATTATAAGTTAATTTCCAGAGATAATATTATATGGTGAAAGCGCCATCTATGAACAAAACTATATACACAATTAAGTCAAAAAGGAACTTGCTGAAAAAATAGTTTAGTTCAGGAGTTCTAGATGGCGTTGTAGTATAAAGATAAAAGTTTCTAATTATAAGTTAATTTCCAGAGATAATATTATATTCGAGCACTACTTCATCAATGTTTTGTCATGACGTTGTTACGTTAAACTACCGTCCGTAAACCGAATTTACAGACAACCATTTCTTTTATCTAATCATTTCAACTTGTTGGATTATTGGGGTCGTTTATTATGTATTAATTATTATTTACTTTTAATTTACTTACGTAATATTTACTTTAATTTTATTTACCTTATTATAAAAATAATTTACCTTAGTTATCTACTTATTTACAATATTGTATAATAAGTAATAGTAGGCACAAAACGGTGTTTTGTGTTGATTTTAAATATTACGTAATAAATGTATTCGTCCAGTTGTTTCGTTGCTATAATGGTAAAGTACCCTTAGAACCCTAAGTAGTAAAGTACTTTGTACAATGGTAAAGAGTATAATCTGCATATTATAAAGATTAGCGGATTTCCTGCTTACTTTTAGAGGGGCAATGTGTCGATTATGTCATCAGTGATAAGAATGACCCTGAGCCCCAGTTCGCGAGGTTCGTTGACTATGGACGTAAAAAAATAAAAAAATAAATAACTTCAAAAACAAGGCTACTAAGAAGGTAGATAATAATATTATAAATACATATATGCAATCCTGCGACACAAACCAACGGAAAGCCGTTGCCATTGGCCTGCAACATCAAGCTAAGCCTCAACGAGATAATGCAGTAAGTAGACTATAAATGGTTCTTGGGATTACCTACTTTGTTAATTAATTTGTAACGTTGCCGACTCTATTTGTTATTGGCCTTTGTATTCCCACGTAAAAGCTTGTATTAAATTGTATTACGAAATACTTACAATATGTATTTACACAAGTCGCAGCTATAAAAAACAATGATGCAACAAACAATGATACTTCGAAAAAAATGTATTATATGTAATAAGGTATTTGAAATTTGAAATAGGTGTTATCTTCACTAGTAATCCTCTAAGTCTAAATCGTAGGCAATACTTGTAACACTGAGGATAACATTTTCTGGGAAAATTACTACGCTTCTTCAATCGGCACGCGGCACTAATTTATTACTTTGACATGAAACGATTGAATCGTTAAGTCATGGCGAATAAGCTATATTTAGTTACACCATATTCACCAATTCGCAGTTGAGGAACGTGGACAAGTACATACATATGCTCAAGGCCTCCCATCAAGTGCAGAATTCCCTCCAGAGTAAAAAGGTCTGTAGTAAATATGGGACCGAATATTCACTGTAAATTGTAAAACTTGTCCATAATTATCTATACGTTATTGTGTTAGCGTTCCTCTGGATGTTAGCAGTGACGTCATCCTGTTAATGGATCCCTGCCTTAACTAAAACGCTTTAGGCGAACTATTCCCTATTAAATTATCGTCGGGGCTTAAAACGATCAGAAGTGCCTATACGTTATTGTATAACAATTTTGTATTTAGTACGCTGTTTGAATTTATGGTCTTCAGGAAGAGTACAAAATAAACCCCGCAAATTAAGATTTTTTATGTTCCATTAGCTCGCCGTGGTCATAAAGCTTGATCGGGATCATTTGACGTTAATGCGGGAACGAATTAATGTTCCCTTGATTCGCGAAATAAAGCGACGTCATTAAATAGACACTTCAGTAGATGATCCTAAGCGCTGAGCAACTTTGCAAAAGTTAAACTCGCTTTACACTCCTGATTTATATTTCTTTAAAGAGGTACCTATTAAAACTTTTTTCAGATTGCAACTCCTTTAACACTTTCAATTCCAACTGCAATAAATCAGAGCTAACCGCGGCAGCTTTCACGTTATGACTTCCTCGTAAAATTTACATTTAAAAGTTAATTTTCTCGTTCTCCTGCTAAGGGCAATTGTTAATCTTGGATTCGCTCATGTAGCAGTTTAGCTTGGCTTTTGGATTCCTGAAAAAAATATGAACGTTCTATGTCAGTGATAATGCTCCGCTTGTTCCTACGTAATAGAAACTTTGCTACTATTGTTTTAGTCATTCATAAAATGTATAGTTTAAAAATATAATTATTAACAGTTCCTTAACTCGTAGGACACTTGACACCGCAGATATAAAGTCATTTTCGGAAGATCTTATCACACAGCATTTAACTAAATGAAGGCTCCTCTAAAAAGCTTGCCTATATCGACCGTGTCGCCATGGCGCTCTATGGCCAGTACTGTTGGCGCTTCGACCACTCAACCTTGCCATCTTGTTGGTTGGGTGGCCAGTGCCTATTCTAAGCCTGACGCTTACTTAAACCAGGTGAGGTAATGAAATTAATCGTATTTATTATAAATTTTGTCATGGATGGACACTGGACGTACTGAATATAGGTCATGGGGGAGAAGGGGTTGTGTTGATCCGTTAGTGTTTCCCCGGTATAAAATTTAGGTATTTTGCTGTTGAGTCGACCCTGTCAAAAATCCACATAGGCCTTAAGTCGATTATATTATACCTTAAGTCCAATTTACACGTATTAAGTAGTTAAGTAGATAACTCAATTTTAAGTAAATTAATAGGTGTAAACGGACAATTTAGTGTACTTCATAATCTAGTAGGCCCCAGTTACGCGTATTGGAATTCTGAAGCACTCTTATTAACTGCTTAGGAATATGTTACTGTAGTATATGGCCATATAGAAGTAAGAAGAAAATGTATTTGCAATATGTCAACCAGTGCCCTGTTTAATAAACGTTACAATTCTACAATTTTGTAAATAAGTGACATATTTGTTAAATTTTATGACAAGTGCTGTTTAATAAACCTTACAATTATGTAAGAATTTTACATATAAAAATCCTACAAATATTAGAATTGTAAATGCTGTTTAATAAACGTTTACATATGTAGAAAACGCCTGTAGATTTCGATGAAATATTGTATCTACAAATTTGTAATTGTAAGTCTGAGTTGTAAGTTACAAATTACATAAAATGTAATTTTTTGTTGAAGTTACGAGGATAGATTTCAAAATTTTTAAAATATTTAGAATTTGGTTTTACCAATTAGCTTACAGAGTGCTTTCCTATTTGTTTGATTTTTAACGAAACTTGTGAAACACAATACTTAACAAATTTACGTTTTTGTCTATAATGTTTAAAAAAAATGTAGATACGTCATGCCCTTACAAATCAACCAAAAAATCTGTTCCGAAAAGAGCTTCTGACAACAAAAGCGTCCATATAGTCTTGTATTGACAGAACGACTACGAACAAATAGAGGTCAATTGACCTCTCTTACGATCTTCATCTTCGGCGCGCTAGTGACATATCTACCTCTTTTTTACTTATAATATCATTTATAATATACCTTTAATTTGACAGTGACGTGTTAGAATCGTATTTAAGATCATTTCCTATTTTTGTTACCATAAAATATATTCGAATGTAGTTTTGCTGACCCGAATTTTTTCGTTGAATGTAAAATCTGTCACATCAAAATTAAAGTAAACTTTTACGAAAAACTCGCCGCTGCCGCCCTTATACATATCGTCACTACTGTCACTACTTCCACTACTAGTTGTTAGAATATTTTTTTTGTGTACGAATAACAAATAAATTTCGTTACTTGAGACACTAAATTGTAAATTTCTGACACAAGACGAGTCCACCTGTCGGAATTGTTCTACAATTTACAAAATGTGTAAACTTGTAAATTATAAGTATTGTTCAATAAAACAGTTTTCCCTACAAATATGTAAATTGTCACCTGTAGAGAGAAAATGTTTATTAAACAGAAATATGTAAAATTGTAGGTACAATTTTACAATTTTGTCAATTTTCTACCATGGTAAACTTGTAAGTTGTATTCTTTATTAAACAGAAACTTGTAGATTTGTAACTTGTAATTTACAATTACAATTTACAATTTGTAAAGTTTATTAAACAGGGCACAGATTGTCATTCTATTATTAAAGCTGAAAAGTTAAATACGCTTTCTAATTATATCCCGACATAAACCCTAAACCCGGAATATTACAGTGGCGACGAGATAAAAATAAAAGAAAAACTCACGTACGTATTCATATTGATCAATAATAATGTCGATCGGAAAATTGAATGAGTTTAATGTGTTGACGGGAACATGGTCATCATACATCGACCGCCTTAACATCTTAACATGTATTTTAAGGTAAATAATGTGGAGGAAGTAATGAAATTACCCACTTTAATTGCCACCATGGGGGACGAGGCATATGAAATTTTAGGAAACTTGGCCAGTCCCACTAAACCGGCGGACCTAACTTTTAAAAAGGCAGATGAGCTAATGAGCCAACATTTACAACCGGTTCCGTCTGCCTTGGCAGAGCGATACCGGTTTAGACAGAGGCGGCAAAAGATGGGCGAAAGCATTTCTACGTACGTAGCGGAATTAAAACGGCTGTCAAAATTTTGTAAGTTTGGGGCAAATTTAAATGAGGATATGAGAGATCAATTTATTTGTGGGCTTTATAGCGATATTATACGGCAGCGCTTGTTTGCTGAAAACGATTCGGTTACATTCTGCGAAGCCGTCAAGCTTGCAACGACGTTAGAAGCTGCGGAGCGGGACGCGGCTGTGATGGAACCGGCGAAGGTATCAGCAAATATAGTCGGGGCAAATGAATTACACGCTATTTTACCATCGTGTAATAATGTGCAGCATGGATTGCCCAACGGCGATAATAGAATCAGGTGCTATGCTTGCGGAGCGGGAAACCATGATTTTGCAAACTGCAGATTTCGCAAATACGTGTGCAGCAAGTGTAAGAAAACAGGCCATTTGCGGCGAGTATGCAAGGAGGCGGGTGTTTCTACAGCCTCGGTTGGGGCGACGCGGGCGGGCGCCCGGCGTGGAGGAGCTGCGGCGGCAGCGGCGGCAGCGGCACAGCGCGGTCTTAATTTTGGTAGTGCCGATTGCAATGCAAGTGAGGAGTTCGGCGGAGATATCGAGGAGGACCTTCACCAGTTATGTCTAAATAACTACCGAGCGGTGAGTTTGCCGATAAAAATAGACAACGTCACCGTTAAAATGGAAATTGATACGGGTACGGCAATTTCTTGTGTAAGCAAAGCTACATACGACCAATATTTTAAACATTTAGACATAATAAAGGATAATACGGTTCTAAATTTTTATGATGGCTCAAAGATTAAACCACTCGGAATTATTATACCGACCGTTTCGTATGGCAATTGCCAAAAGCAATTAGAATTATTTATCATTGAGGGGGGCACAACTTCCTTGCTAGGAAGGCAGTGGTTAGCGGAACTAGCGATAGATATTCCAAAAGTTTGTTGTAATTTTGTAGATAAGGCAGTTAACTTAGATGATGAAATTTTTAATTTGTTAACCAGATATAAGGTGCTGTTTGAGGGCGGACTGGGTCGGTACACGGGAGGACGCGCGACACTCCGGGTGAGAGAGGGTGCGACGCCGGTGTTTCACCGCGCGCGGCCGCTACCGTACGCGCTGCGCGACCGTGTGGACGCGGAGCTGGACGCCATGCTGCGGGACGGCGTCATCGAACCCGTCGATTGCTCCGACTGGGCCTCTCCACTGGTACCGATTAATAAGCCGGATGGCTCGCTAAGAATCTGTGCTGATTATAAAGCAACTTTGAACCCGTATTTGTTGGTCGATCGTTACCCTCTTCCTAAAATAGAAGAGATTTTAGTTAATTTAAACGGGAGTAGGTATTTTAGTAAACTAGACTTGTCGCAAGCTTATAATCAGATTGAACTCGACGATACCAAACGTTACACAGTAATAAATACACACCGAGGGCTATTTAGGTATAATCGTTTAGTGTTCGGGTTGTCATCAAGTGTGGGTATATTCCAGCGTATTATGACAAACTTACTAGTAAATATTCCTAATGTTCAAGTATTTTTGGATCAAAGATGTTATAAATACAGATACGTTATGCCCTTACAAATCGACCGAAAAATCTGTTCCGACCGAGCTATAACACTCACACGTTTATCTTTTGTTTGCCTACACCAATCACTAGTACATTGGCAAATTATGTAAAAAGGATGGCATTACTAAAACCATAATAGTGAAAAAGACAGCTAGTGTTTGTCGCTCGCGTCAATCTATATAGGCTACGGTCTTTATCGCTCTCGCGTCAAAACTAGATCGCTATCTCTTTCTTCATCTGAATATGGCGTCTTTGCATGAGTTATTAGATTGTTTAGAAAAATAATTGAAATAGACTAAATAATCTAAGTATCTTAGCGTACTCAAATGTGGTATGAGATTCCTTGTGTTTTGTTGACCTTGGAGTCATAATTGGTGCACTTTCGAAACACACACGATGGCATTTTGATTTATTTTCGTAAGGACGTATGAACCTACGATGCGCCACGCTCGTGATTGCGCTCGACGCAGACTAATCACAAGAGTTCCCAATTGGGAACTTTTTGAGTCACACAACGCGCGCGGTTATAACGTATCTGCCTCTTCTTAATATATAATATCTTTGTTTTGGATGATGTAATCATATGCGGCAAATCAAAAATGGAGCATATGCAGGCACTAGAGTCTGTATTCCAACGGTTGCTGGCGCGTGGTCTCAAATTAAATAAAAGTAAATGCGTGTTTTTAGCTTCCGAGGTCCGATATCTTGGGTACGTAGTATCTAAGGACGGTATTAAGCCGGATATGTCGAAGGTAGATGCAATTCTAAAAATGAAACAACCGATGAATGTTTCGGAGTTGAGATCATTTTTAGGAACGGTAAATTTCTTCGGTAAATTTATTAGGAATTTAAGTGCAGTCTTATCACCTTTATACGACTTGTTACGTAAAGGGGTAGATTGGAATTGGTGTTCTGAGTGCGATAGGACCTTTGAACAGGTTAAAAAGTTACTGTCAGGTGCAAGTGTGTTAGCTCACTACGACCCGGGGAAGCGGTTGATAGTGACTTGCGACGCCAGTGCGCGCGGGGTGGGCACCGTGCTGACTCAGGAGGCGCCGGGCGGCGGCGAGCGGCCGGTTGCGTTTGCGTCGCGCACTCTCAACAGTGCGGAAACTAACTATTCACAGATTCATCGAGAGGCTTAGGCGATAATATTCTGTGTGAAAAAATTTCACCAATACCTATACGGGCGTCATTTTATTTTACGTACGGATCATAAGCCTCTTGTGTCAATCTTTGGTCCGAATACGGGTATACCTACTATGACGGCCAGTAGAATGCAGAGATGGGCTATTATCTTGTCGGCTTATGACTACGACATCGAATATGTCAACACTAAAGATAACTGTGCTGACAGTTTATCAAGAATGCCCATTAATACCGGAAGTTGTAGTAATAGTTATGAGACGATACCGGAACAAACTTATTTGCACTTTGCACAAGATGCTTTACTACTGGATTATAATGAGATAAAAAAACAAACGATTAAGGATCCGCTATTAGTAAGGGTGCTTAGTTTTATTCGAGACGCTTGGCCGGAGAAATATGACATAGAGGGCTTGAAACCGTTTTTTAATAGGAAGTCGGAATTATATGAAGAGTTGGGTTGTGTCATGTGGGGCCACAGGGTGGTTGTACCGGGAGGATGTCAAAATAAGGTTTTGACGATCCTGCACGAGCCTCACATGGGCATAACGAAAACAAAAGCTTTAGCTCGGAGTTACGTCTGGTGGCCTGGCATCGACGAAGCAGTTGAAGCGCAGTGCCGAGCGTGTGCTGTGTGCGCAGCGGTGGCCGACATGCCGCCGCGGCACACACCACGCAGCTGGCCATATCCGGTTAAGCCTTTCACTAGAATTCACGTGGACTTTCTGGGCCCAATTAATGGCAGGACATTCTTGATAGTAGTCGATGCAATGTCCAAATGGTTAGAGGTTTTTCAGGTTCCTAGTACGGCTGCAGGTCCCGCGATAGAAAGATTAGGTGAATTATGGGCTAGGTGGGGAATACCTAAGCAGGTTGTTAGCGATAATGGACCGCCATTCTCAAGTAGGGAATTTCAAACCTTTTTATCGGCTGACGGGGTGGAACATATTTTTACGGCTCCATACCATCCTGCTTCTAACGGGGCAGCAGAAAATGCAGTAAAAATTATCAAAAACGTTATTAGGAAGGCAACTATTGAAAAGTCGAATATTCATAGTGCAATTAATAAGTTTTTGCTATATTATAGGAATACCGAACATTGTTCAACCGGAGAAAGTCCAGCTATGTTATTAATGGGTAGACGAATGCGTACACATTTGGATATCTTAAAACCAGACATAATGTCTAAAGTAGTAAAAAGCCAACGGCGTCAGGTTGACGCTGCGGGAGGATCAAATAGAGATTTCCAAATAGGGGAAAACGTTTGGTATCGACAGTATTCTAAAGCTGAGAAATGGCTTCCTGGGAAGGTAGTAGAGTCTTTGGGGACGACCGATTATAAAATATCGGATCCGAACGGTAACCAAATTCATCGACACGTCGACCAACTTAAACGCAGGATCAAAAGTCTTATTGTGTGTCCAGCTGACACTAAAAACCAGTCGGAGCCGTCTGCGGGAACGTCGACGGCGTGCGAGCCGGATGGGTCACCAGCCAGGGGTTTGGCAGGAGGAGACATAGATGGCGAGCAATTCTCTACTCCTTCAAATGATCAGACTCAGACGGAATCCTCGCATCCCCAGTCTGTCACCCCTGTACCGACTCAATCGCGTCCAATACGAAGATGTCGCGTATTTAAACCTCCACGTTATAAAGATTAATTTTATTGTATATAATACGAACCGAATGAATGATTTATTTTAGTTATTTTAGCAGCTTAGTTTTGTTTATAATTTTGTAGAAATTTAGTGTGAGGGATTGTAGTATATGGCCATATAGAAGTAAGAAGGAAATGTATTTGCAATATGTCAACCAGATTGTCATTCTATTATTAAAGCTGAAAAGTTAAATACGCTTTCTAATTATATCCCGACATAAACCCTAAACCCGGAATATTACAGTTACTTCGGAAAGTTTGTCTACGGACTACATGAACTCAGTGGATAGGTCATTAACCGAGAAATATACAAAAGATAATATACAAAAGAGTTGGTCGGATGCCGAATAATTTGTAGTCTGCAGACGAATTGCAAATTCAGCTAGAGCGCGAGTTTGCCGTACACTCGCCAAATACGACGCTTTTCCTGCCCCGCATGCTGATGGAAATTTAACATTCGATCATATTCTGAGTGACGCAATTGTTAAACGAACATTTTGAAACGTTACCTGTCTTCAAAGGATCATCCACGTGACATGGCGCGCTTATATCTATAATATCCGATTACGGAAGAAAAACATATACCTATTAATAGAAGATATAGAAAAAAATGCGAGAAAGTTTACCACTTTCCATAAAAAGGACAGTAACAATATATTTTGCGTTTTTCTAAACATTTCATACTTAAGTCCAAGCCAATCCCCCTTGCTTGTGGTGCAAATTGCTGGTGGTGAATGAGACTGGCGCCAGGTCGCTTCTGTTATCGCTCCCGTAGAGGTCTGTGCCATCAAATTATTGTCGGATTTAAATTTTTAAGAATTTCCATAAAAAGTAGCTACAATAGAACCATTAAACATTTTTATCAAATCGCTAAAGAGTTAAAAAAACAGCAAAACTGGCTATAAGTGAAAAGTGCTTGTCACATAATCTTCTGAATTAAATTTCCATTAAAATATTTCCTCCTGAAGTCTCGCCACGAAAAGTATCTATACTTACGCCGCGAACAAAAAATTAAGTTCCGATTTATCGAACCTGAACCGATTCAATCAGGACGCTGAGAAAACGAGTTCCCGAGTGCTACCGGACATTTTCAATAGGTTTACCTACCGCAAAGAAAAGTTTTAGGGGATTAGAAATTAATTTTATTCTATCCCTTCCGATTTATTTTCGATGCTCAATCTGATAAAAGTGCAAAACGTGACATTGAAAAGATAAAATTGATAAGAAAATGTGTAACTGAAAGAAACTGAAAGAAAATTTTAATAGCTGGTGCTTTTAGTGTCCGAGACAACCGGTCACCTGCATAGTCAATTGATCTACTAGATTTTGAAGGCTGAAGCATTTGTTCAAACTTATGATTTAAAAAATATAAATATCTACCTAATAATCAGTAAAACAACATACTGACTGTTAACTAAGCGGAAAATCAGAATTTTGCTCAATCAAACTCTCACACAGAGACATGTGGAAATCTCGGGAAATGTATAATACATACGTAAACACAAATGAATCTCGGATATTTCGCTGTTAACATTTTGGTTGAATTAGAGTGCGGGAGAAGCGTGGCGGGGGCTGTCACCATAAGCGAGCCGAGTTAACCGCTTCTCCGAGAGTAATTACACAGAACTTCATTTAACTTCCGCATCTCACTCCAAATACCAGTACCACTAAGCACTGGCGTGCTTTACTTAGCCTGTAACAAAACGGTGCAATTTTAAGTAACGGCCCAGGCTTGGAACCTTCAGTGTTTAACTCTCCCGTTTTATTTCAGAGGCTCGTTGGGCAAATAATTTGTGATTTTATTTATTTAGGCACCCTTTCTTAAAATATTTTTGTATGTTCAAGCGCTGTAAATCGTTATACAGGGTGGGAAAAAGGCGGTAGTTGAAGGAAAAGTACCCTGAATTGATGATGGCAAATTTTACTCAAAGAAAACATTCCTTTATTTTCAAAACTAATTAAAACTATACAGTTTTACTTAATGCTCAAAGATTTTTGAAATTTCACTTGCTTGAGTCCGGTGAAATAAAAAAAAAAACATCCTGTATTTTTATGATGCCAACCGAAGGGGTCATCCATAAGGATCAATTTCTGTTGAACAATATTAAGTAGGAACTTTACACGAAAAAATTTTCAACTACCTCATTTTTCTTGGACTTCCCTTAATTTAAGATAATATATTATTATGTTGTGTAACAGAAATTGACCCTTATCAATGATCCTTTCATCATAAAAATACAGGATGTTTTTTTCTCATCTCACCTCATCATTTCTTATACACGGCTCAAGCAGGTGAATTTTCAAAAATCTTTGAATGCAGTTTTACTTAGTTTTGAAAATAAAGGAATGTTTTCTTTCAGTAAAAATTGCCATCATCTATATTCAGGGTACTTTTCCTCCAACAATCGTCTTTATTTTCCACCCTGTATATATGGCCTCATTTTTTAGTTTTATGCTTTTCGAACGAATTCCTGTAATGCAGTAGGTACATTTGAGTACATCATATTCATAACACATATAATAAGTACTTTAGTAAACTAATAAATCGGCAGTTCACTTATTCATTCATTTTGTTATTCATTTTAAAGGCGGTATTTTTTTTATTAAAACGATTTAATTTTTAAATTTTTATTTGTCTTCAAATTGCGAGTAAATACATATCTGTCGATTATTCCTAACCATTAAGTATTTCCGCTCTATATTTCCAGAACCCATTTTTAGATTCTCACCATGTTTTTATGGGACTATTCTGAAATAATCCCAATATTCAATACCGTTTGAATCATCCAAATCAGTCAAACCGTCTTCGAGTAATTCGTGAACGTCCATAGAAAAAAAAATTACACCAGACAGATTGATAACCGCTTCAACTTTGAAAACGGAGGGATACTGCAAAAAATATTAAGTAAGTAAGATACATATAACAAAATTCGTAAATAAGTTCTATGTCGTTCAAATGCAGCAGAAACTTCGTGAGATAAGTCGCGTGCAAAGCACTTGAGGCTTAAAGCGAGTGGCTCACGTGCCGGAAATTAAAATAACTCTTTTAAGGAACTACATGGAATGCATGCTGTACTAGTTCGCATGGTGGTCGGGAAAAACACTTAAATTCTACAATTACATTCTTTCTGGAACAAAATATTACGAAACACTTCCCTCGTGCGAGAAAGTTTGTTATGCTGGTCGCTGTAATATAAGTGGCTATGAAGATAATAAAATATTGAAATTTTAATAATGTTTTATTGGTTGTAATTATGCTAATTTAATGCTATATAAGTCGAATTATAACAGTCGTTTGTAAAGGTGTCTTACTGCTATATTATAAGTACCTACTGTTTCTTCTCTATAGCAAGCCATTGTACTCGTATGAAGCGGTGTAAGCGAAAGAGTAAAGTACTCCTAGCCTAAGATCCCACCGCAAATTAGTGCACTCATCTGTTTTTTGCTAAAAAACAATTTTTTATGCATATTTATAATTAGGAGAATATATAATTACCAGGTTGCCCATCAAAATTTGGCCCCTAATATTTTTAATTAAATTAGTAGCCGGTGTGTTATTAGATATCAATTCCTCTATGAAATAAGTAGTGGTCTTTTTACTCGACTGCTGAAGGGTTATGTTTTTTGCGCGAATCTTGTAAGTAATATAACATTATTTATCTCTCTCATCATAAGGATTTCAAAAAGGTATATATCATGATAATTTTTGATAGCAGGAGATTTTTTTTTAATTTTTAAAATACTATTATAGTTTATTTCTGCATCTTCCGTCTGCATCGCAACTGTTAAGACATGAGGTAAATTAATGTTATAAGTATGTCAGTCGCCACCCAAAGGGCTCTAATAAGTTGCGCCATAAATTATAGAGCGCGCTACTCTCTACATCTGTGAGACACGAGTGATGTGCACATCCTTTAGTGCCGCTAAGGACGCGCAATTTTTCAAGTGGCTCAACTGTCCTTATGTGAGTAACATTCTGTATACTCGTAGTAGATACCCGTGTCCCGCCCGCTCCTTAAATATGTCTGGAGCGATAAGAGTTATTTTCAAAAGAATTTGTCTAGCGTGAAAGGCATTTGCGGTATTTGAAATTGATTGAAAATAGATTAGATTAGAAATTATTTCAACATTTTACAACAGTATTTTGGCAAGTACGGTAAGAATTTATTTAATTTACCTTATAAACAGTTGTTTGAGATAGCTAATTGAATGATTTTAATAATAACATCCCCCTCGGATGTTATTATTAAAACCTTTTAATACGCGTGATCTAAGTCGACTAGATATACCTATTTCAATGAAAGAAATCTCAATTGGTGTCACAAATTTTCTGTAAATCAAGAAATAGATAATTCGGAAAGACAATTTAGTAAGTTTTAGAAATTTTATGGTAAGGATTGGTATACTTCTATTTGGAAAGCTTCGACTGATAACATAATACCTACGTATTCATTTACATATATGAATGTTTTTCGACATGAAATAATGGTTTCTAGAAACAATATCCGTCCATACGTATGCTTGTGTTACACTTATTAGAATACTGATGAAAATACTCGTCACTGTGTCAAATTCGGATGTCATTGCGACAACCTCCGCGTTTTCATTACGCCCTGTAATTTCCAGGTCAGGAAATTAAACTCGCACTGCCAACCGTCAACAGGCAGCTGTATACCGTGTATTAGTACAGGTTAAGCTTTTGAATACCTGTTAGCTCGATAATGTACCTTTGATTACGTGATAAATTGTAGGGCCTTGTGTTTAAATTCAAGTAAATAATCGAATAAATAGTTTGTTCAGCTTTCTTATAATATTAGCAAATCGACGATGATTTCTGTTCCCTCAACTCCCTCATTTGGATGAACGCAAAACAAAAAAACATCCACGAGCCACGAGAACAAAGTATATATTTTTTCTCTTTTTTGGGTTGTTCAGGATGGTTCACAAACGAACAAACAGACATTAACACAGTAACATCAATGCGTCACCAATGAGTTACCAGCTTTGAAAGATAAGACAAAAAAGAAAGAACTGACTTTAATTATCCTCATGGCATCTATCACATAAATGTCTGCCCTCGCCGGGAAATGAACACGGGAATCCTCGTTATAAAGAGTACAGAAGAAAATTTATCTTTGGTCCAAACCTTTCGGAAATAAGTACTAAGCGAAAGTATACTATTTTCCATCTATTTTCTTTTAAAAATATTTTAAATTACAATTACTCAAATACCTATAAAGGCATCCTCCTAATAAATAATACCGTTTGTAAACTAATAATTTAATACGTGATAGGAAAATTTTGCCAAAATTAATTTTATGCCTTGGAGGTTATTGTTCTCAGGCTGAGTTCCCGTAAATATTTGACAATCAGATTCTATGTTGATCTCATTGATATTCAATTAATTAACTATTCGAAGTAGTACTTATTATTAATTATTTGAACTGAAAATAAATGAGTAAAGATAAACGTCTTGAGTTGTGTTACTACTTAAGTATTATTTAATAGGTAAATATTATTTTACCAGCCAACTAGCCACATGATGGCAAAGGTGTGTAAGTGCCCATTTGTAACTCCAAAGACATTTTCTCAATGCTTATGTTTTGAATGCTTTTGTATAACTATTGGAATAAACTAATAAGTCTCCGATTAATGTTATTAATATTTTAAATGTGAAATTTGTGAAGATATTTGGATGTTTGAATGTTTGTTCCTTAATCACGCCGCAACTACTAAACCGATTTGGCATGGAGATATTCTATACTCTGAATTAACACATAGGCTACTTTTTCTAAAAAAAAGTTCAGCTAAAAGTTTAGAGTTTCCGCGGGATTTGTAAAAAACCGATCTCTACCACGGGCGAAGCTGCGGGCAAAAGCTAGTAGGACAATAAAAACTGTTCCATAAAGGTCCTAGGTATATAGACTATCTATCTACCTACCTAATTAACTAAATTATAAAATGGATTAGCAATAATTGTTTTAGATGTTGATTGGTTTCACGAAGTGAAATGGAATGCCCCAGTAGTAACCATTCCTCCAAGAGTTACCTAGTTTAGTTATCACATTGATTATAATTATTGTTGTTTTGGTAATCCTATTTAACAGTTACAAAATAAAAACAGTAAGCACCTTAGTGGCTTTAAGTCTATATTACCTATGTATAAAAATATAGGTATGTTTGTATAACCATAAAATACTCTACCACACTGTTCTACAGCGGATTGGTGAATTGATATGAATAAGTTATGGTGGCTAGACCTAAAGATTGAAGTTTTTAATCCACACGAATAGTTCTTTTCCAACTTAGCATGGCTTATCGACATTCAGATACCGGTATTGTTGTTTACGATTGCTAAAAGTGCACGAAGACGTTAAAACAATCCCCACTAGGGGTCACCGATCCAACATCTCACCGCAACCGCAGCTGATTACTCCGGTCAATCATTCGTTCGGTCGGTCATTGACACAAACCATCTAGCTATGAGCAGTTATCTAAATACTTACTTAATTACTAAACATAAAATAATACCTCTACCTTAGTTTAGAACGCCGATAAAACGATTACTGTTTAAAACGATCACGTAACTACGTATTAAATGATTTGTTCACAAACTAATGCGGTAAAATGTAAGATATTATTAGCGTCCCATGTGTTTGCAGTGCCACTGATAACTTTTTGGGTACAGTATGCTACAATAACAATAAAATAAAGGATATTAGTGGTGAAACCATATAATAGCATGTTAGCTATGCCACAACATGTCGCTGGCTTTTATTTGCTAGCTAGTAGAACGTTGCGTGAACCAATAAATGCTATTGTTTAAATCGGTTAACGAGATAATTACAACAATATCTATGATTTTAGATAAATTTTATAATTTTGTAAGTAGGCAATGATATTATTATTAATTATTAAGGCCCTGGCTTCCTTTCGGGAAATCTATGACTGTTAATAAGGCTTATTAGGTACCTAAGTATACTCGAAGAAAGGTATAGACGATTTTTTTTGCATTGACATATAGGTACTTATTTTTTATTTGTAATTTAATTAAAATAAAACAAACATCAAATTTTGTCCTGCTTCTGAGATTAGGGTAAGTACAAGCACACTGACAAAGAGACAGAAAATCTAAAAGTAATGTTTTCACATTATTTTTAGATTTTACAAATACAAATACTTGTATAATAATTTTGTACAAATACAAATACTTTCGTTCGTGTTTGTACGTTACGTAAACTGCGTCCCCCTGCCATAAATATTTCTCAAATTTCCATTTACAGACATTGATGAGTTATCATTAGTTATAGTTTAGTTAAAATACTGCCCCCTTGACTGCTGCGGACGGACGGACGGACGGACATGACGAAATTATTGGGGTTCTATTACTTTGGAAACTTAAAAACTGTTCGATCATAATTAATTACTTGCGTGATTTATTCGATTGATTGGTGGAATCATTGGTGAATTCAGTAACCTGTGAAGTGGTAATGCTACCATAGCAGTCATAACACTATCACCCGTACATACTGGATACAATGAGAATCAGACATTGTACACTAAACATCGAGTAATTCCACAACAATGGTTCCCAGAATAAACAATTAGGACAGACTTCTTTTTTAAAATGTTTTACCCGCTTTTACCCTAAATTGTAACCGAGATCTCTTTATGGACCATTGCCTTTTCTAAGTTTTTCATCTTACGTTCAAAGAAACAAAGGATTGACATTTAGACGCTTCTAAACTTTATGAAATTTTTGTTATTTAACTAGAAATAACAAGACTTGAAGGTATGAATTAATGATATATTGGAGTAGGCAAAAAGGTCTCTTCATAAGTGATTGCAAACATGCAAATGAGAAGGGTCTCGAAGGATGAGACGCGAGGGATCTATCGACAAGAACTATTGGGATAGCTGAGATAATTGCAGTACTATTAAACCCATATATCATCTCATATTCGTATCATTGTTTCAAACGTTAATAGGTACCTATATAAAACACATATGGCTTCAACCCATTAATGGCCTACTACTGGGCACGGGTCTCTCCTCTTGAGGAGGCCTAGAGCCAGTGCCGGATTTATATTTTTTTTGAGTGTAGGCCAATTTATTTCCGCGCCCCGTGCACCTTTCTAAAATAATCATTATCTATTCATAGTAAGGAAGGCACTGAATTAGAAGAAAGTGTGTAAAAAAACAAGAATTACAATTTTTGCGACACTTTTTAATCGCAAAATAATATATCATCTGAAATCTGCCGCCCCTAGGACGCTGCCGCCCCTAGGCCGCGGCCTATACGGCCTATTGACAAATCCAGGACTGCCTAGAGCATACTCAACCACGCTGCTCCAGTGCAGATTGGTGGAGGGGTTAGTGGCCAACCCGAGTGTCGGAAGTTTTCAAACCGCCCAAGGGCCTCCGACATGGCTTAACGACTGTTAATATGATAACAACCGGGACCGACGGCTTTACGTGCCCTCCGAAGCACGGAAACGCTCAAGAATATTTGTCACTAGCGGTCACCCATCCAATTACCGACCGTGCCCGCTGTTGCTTAACTTTGTCGATCACTTAAGATCGACGCGAGCCGCAGGGCTATGAGCGCTTCAATACATATAACGATGAACATTTATACTCCCAGTTTACAGCTGTAAGAAAAATTCCTGTCAAAAATTTGCAATATATTTTAAACTCCTACCTACTCTAATCATTTAGTGCCAAAAAACAAGGTTACCTGGAAAGGTTACCGGTAGTTTTTAAGATCGGTGATTTCATAGGTTTGCCACCTAGCTCGTATCTTTCACGCCTTCACGCGTATCGCTAGCACCACTTGAAATTTTGGAAACATAACGTCTAAAACAGTTATTTGGTACTATCTCTTTTCCGACTCATGTCAAGATAAAAACATGTACGGACGAAATTAAGTAAACAAAATTTTCTACGATTTAAGTTATTGCCTTATTTTAAATCAATAGTTTAGGCGTACGAGCGCCACAAACATACATAAATATACGCAAATTCACGCTACTACTTGCTTTTTCTCTGTGTTTCGTCGTATCGAATTTTAGGTCTTGTTCTTCGACCTAGAAAATGGTAGAGATCTTAAATTTTCAGAATAATGTAGTCAGCAGAATCATCGAATACACAAAGTTTCATTTATGTAACGTTTAGGTATTCATTAAACAATGGTATTCATTAATATAAATTAAAACTATATTCTTGTATCTTTGGTATTATTCTTAAAAATAATTAATATAATATATATAGTTGATAAAATATACAAATTGTAGATAAGGTACAATAAAAAAATGGTTGTATGTAAAGTCGGTTTACGGAGGGTAGTTTAACGTGACAACGTCATGACAAAACATTGATGAAATAGTACTCGAATATAATATTATCTCTGGAAATTAACTTATAGTTAGAAACTTTTATCTTTATAATATAACGCCATCTAGAACTCCTGAACTAAACTATTTTTTCAGCAAGTTCCTTTCTGACTTAATTGTGTATATAGTTTTGTTCATAGATGGCGCTTTCGCCATTGTTCGCTCGCTCGCGGAACGCGACAGATAAGTCATGATTTTTCGTGCGTGCAGCCGGCGTTCCGTTTTAATAGACGTTATCACGTCAATAAAACTATTTTGTGTGGTTCTTCCAATTGCTCAAATAATTTGCTGAATCGTCGATTTGAACACAGCATAATTTGAACCGCAGATCGGCATTCAATCTTTTGAACATTCCTAATTGGATATGTATGTTAACTTCAATAATAAGAGATGTGAAAACACCCACAAACATTACACAATCATTACTTGCAAGTACTTACTAAAAACTCTTTTGTTTCAGTAATGATTATTACCACAAATTCAACATTTGAGTTTAGAATCACGGTAATCTATCTACAAAGCCAGTATTACTCACAGTAACAAACAAAAATATTCCATCCTCAACTTCAGCTTTCAACTTTTCAATTACAAAAAGAGCTTTGATATCATCACTGTGGCTAAAGAGAAAATACATGCATCCATTTTTCTATGTCCAATTTAAGTATATTAACGATGTGTCTACTAAAGAGCTGTTAAAGTTTTTTTCATCAGCCCGGAGCTTGAATAACATCCAGGAACACTATTACAGGCATCTGGTGTTTTGCTACGACCTCTCAGTTTGGCAACTCGTTAAAGAAGATTTAGCGTAATTTGACGCAGAGTTTTAGATTATACGATATCAACCTTAAATGATTTGCGCACTAATAGTACCTAGTATAATAAATACTACCTTAATTAATCACTTTAAAATCAACAAGGATTTGCCGCTAGATAATTCATTAATGCTTGTTACATTGTTAATTGTGTTGTGAGGAGTAATTTTATGTTTTAACTAGTAACATTAGTAACTTGCCCTGCTTCGCTTCGGGTATCCCGTACCCATAAAACAACTTTTAGCCTTCCTCACGAATCATACCTCCAAAGGACGGAAACTTCTTAAGATTTTTGTCAATAGCTGTCTCCTATCCAACTACCGACCACGCCTGCTGCTATCATAATACAAACTATGTATTATACAAAATCCACATTAATATAACAAAGCTGAAGAGTTTTTTAGAAACAAACAAAAACAATTAGGCCGCGCAAGTAGTCGTTGTTGGCCGAGGTGCAAACAAACGAGCACATCGCTCAAATAACAAATGTGGAAAAGAAATAAACCGATCTTTTCTACGTTAAGTTTTTGCCTATTATATCGTGTGCTTAACATGGATTATGGAAATTTCCGCTGTAGTTTGAGATTTCCTTGCATGATTGCTCGAATATTTTTTTTATGATTAAATTAAATATTTTTTTTCATTAATTATTTGCGCAACTATTACTATTACGCTAACAAACTCGTAAGTAATGTAAGTTTGTGATCATGAGTTGATAAAATAATAATTATTTATTGTTCATTAAAAGGCATACTTATCTATGTAAGATTAATAAATAATTATTAACATTACCTTTAAGATTAACTTATCAACTAATCACTAACTATTCGAATTGTTTACCAAACGCAACACTGTTAACTGTCAAAGATGCTTGCAAAATTACAACTGTCACCGGATGTTGTCAACTCAAGATAATTTGGTGATGTATTTTCGCAATAGACGGAAGTTATTCTAGATTATACTTAACAATTGTTTTGTATAAGAATATGTTCATTAAAATATGAAAACGAATTAATAAAATACATTGTATATTTTAAAACAGTTATAAAATGGTAATAAGTAATTTTAGGATTGTAATTGGTCTAAGCAGTGATGGTATAAAAGCATTGTAAATGGGCAGATTTGGCACTTGTAATTACGAAGTTGAAGGATAATATACTCGCCTTGCTGAAGTGATCTACGTTTTTATTTTCGAATAACCCTAGAACCCTGGTTACTATCTTACATCAGAAGTGGAGATACGGTAAAAACCGCTGCGAAATAAAAATAAAACAAAGGTACAGTAAGGTTTTTTTTATGTCATGTTTTTTTTTCCTAATATTTTTTTTTTTTTTTTTTTTTATCATTGCTGCTAATATAATGATAATATTATTACATAGAATTAATTTATTTTGGAATGACGATTAGTATTGGTAAAAACGTTAATAAAACATAAATAATAGCTACGATAATAAATTAATTAAAGGAATTTATATAATCACAAAAAAAATGTCACTGTTCTATGAATTAATTAAATAATTAAATTAATTAAAAAAAGGGTTATAAAATAACTACATATTTTGCTTGTAAAATCATATACTGTCGTTTTCCTGTTTTCTTATTTCAGAAAAAAAAACACATGATACTAGGATGGAAAGTAACCCTCGCAGTCGAAGCAGAAGTCCGATAATTTCCCGATCATCTGCTAGGGGACATGGTTCTCAGACAAACAAAACGCAAATACCGCGGGAGGATCAGAGTTCATCGCGTTTTCGATACAGTGAGGTCAATCGGTCACATCGCAGTAATTCTCGACCTCGCCACAGCGGACGCAGCCCCGTTCGCCAGCGCGAGCGCAGTTCCACTCATCATCACGAGTGCAGCCCCGCTCGCAGCCGCGAGCGCAGTGCTGCTCATCGCCCTGAAGACAGTGCTGCTCGCTGCCACGAGCGCAGCCCTACTCGCTGCCACGAGCGCAGCCCTACTCGCTGCCACGAGCGCAGCCCTACTCGCTGCCACGAGCGCAGCCCTACTCGCTGCCGCGAGCGCAGCCCTACTCGCTGCCGCGAGCGCAGCCCTACTCGCTGCCACGAGCGCAGCCCTACTCGCTGCCACGAGCGCAGCCCTACTCGCCACCACGAGCGCAAGTCCGCTCGTAATGACGAGCGCAGTCCTGTTCACCACTACGAGCGAAGCCCTGCTCGTCGTCCCGTTCGCAGTCTGCATACACCGGGTCGCCACACCGAGCAACCAGAGCTTCAGTCAACCAACCTCCCGGGATCGTCGCGCCGAGATCAAAATATTGGTTCGTCAAGTTATGTTAATTTTAATTCAGATTCTAACGTTAAGAACCTTCTAGAAATTATGAGTAATATTATGAAAACTAATAATCATTCTCAACTGCATCCCGATAAAAATATAATACCCGAATTTGACCCTTTAGTAAAAAACCAGAGAGTAGAAACGTGGATATTTAAGGTTAACGAATGTGCTCAAATATATAATTGGACAGACCAACAGACCGCCCACTATGCACTCCCTCGTCTAGTAGGCTACGCAAAGAAATGGTATCAGGGGTTACAGTCAATTAATTTATCCTGGTTAGAATGGCAAGATCTTTTAAAAGAAGCGTTTCCATCTGAGAGCAATTATGGTGTTTTACTAGCCGAAATGTTAGAAAGAAAATTCAGACCTGGGGAATCGATACAGGAATACTATTACGACAAAATGATCCTTTTGAATGCCTGCGAAATCACAAATAAAAAGGCAGTAGATTGTATTATACATGGATTGGAAGATAAAACTGTTAGGTCGAGCGCTTCCTCAGCTAGATTTACTCGCCCTGAACAACTATTAGGATTCCTTAAAGATATTTGTAGGGAGACTGATATGAAAAATAAAATAAAAAATTCTTCATTTAATTCAAATAATAATTTATTATGCTTAATTTGTAAAAGGGCTGGTCATAACGCTAAACAATGTCGAACCACTTACTGCTATAATTGTAGGCAAAACGGGCATAGGATGCAGCAATGCCCTCAACCAATAATAAAATGCGAAAGTTGTCAGAAGGTAGGGCACAAATCAGAAAATTGTTTCAGGAATAGGGATAGTAATAAGACATTAGAAAAACGAGTAATGATTGCGGTAACTTCTAAGCCATCTAATAAGTTCTATAAGCTAATTAAAATTAATGAAAAACCCCACAAAGTCTTGTCGTTTATAGATTTCGGTAGTGACTGTTCGTTAATTAGAAAAGATGTTGCAGAAGATAACCAATTAAGTATACAGCAAGCCAATGTACCTATAATTAGAGGCGTAGGTGAAACTAGTTTTACTCCAATAGGCAAAACTAATTTGCAAATCACTGTAGATTCTGTCCAGGCATGCATTTCAGCCTATGTGGTGCATCCAGAGCATTTACATGTACCTATGCTTATTGGCCAAAATTTTACGGAGCAACCTAATATACTTGTTATAAAAACCAATCAATCACTAGTTATAATAAACAGAGACTTTTCAAGCGAGTTACCCCAGATAAATCATGAGCCTAATGAATCTATAAAATTATTTGTAAAAGAGTTTTGTAAAATCATCGAAACAGGTCATGTTACTTGTTATACTAAAGATATTGAACATGGCACTATTTTCGTCTCTGGTAGTTATCGAAAATGTTTAAACGGTGAATACTGGATAGAGGAAGGAATTTACAAAGTTGAAGATGGTATGACGACTTTAATTATAGTAGCTCCATTAACTCCCATAGAATTCCGCAAAGATTGTCTTTTAGTACGTACCAATATTATACACACACAAGAATGTAGACTTACAAATCGCTGCCTCACAGTTCAAAGCGTATATAAACCTATTGACGACAGTGAAATTATAATAAATCAAAATCTTTCCATTGATGAACGTACTAAAGTGCATAATTTAATAAATAAATACAGACGGACCTTTGCACTCGAGCTTAGTGAGCTAGGTTGTACGGACTTGACTGAAATGGACATACAAATATCTGATAAAACTCCCGTAGCTTACAAACCATACAGACTTAACTCCAAAGATCGAACGGTGGTACGTGATATGGTTGGTGAGCTATTGGATAATGATATCATCGAGGAGTCGTCTTCATGCTATGCTAGCCCAATCCTGCTTGTATCAAAAAAAACAGGCGGCCAAAGACTTTGTGTGGATTATAGACAACTAAATAGTAAAACGATAAAGGATAATTTTCCACTACCACGAATTGAAGATCAAATAGATCTTTTAAGTGGTAGCAAGTACTTTACTAGCTTGGATCTAATGAGTGGATATTATCAAATTCCTATAAAACCAGATTGTAGATATCTTACAGCATTCATTACCCCTGACGGACTGTATCAATTTAAGAGAATGCCTTTTGGATTAGTTAATGCCCCTGCCATATTTCAAAGGACAATTTTAAAAGCCTTATCATTAAATACACCAAAGGTTACTCAATCTGAAAAACATGTCAAACCAGCCCTAGCATATATGGATGACCTTATTATAACTTCAAAAACTTTTGAAGAAGGATTACAGAAATTAGAAAATACCTTTAGTCTATTAAATAATGCAAAATTAACGTTAAATATTAAAAAATGTAGTTTTTTTCAAACAAATATTGAATATTTGGGGTACGAAATAAATGCAGAGGGTATAAAACCAGGCAAAGCTAAAATTAATGCAGTTGAAAAGTTTCCTAGGCCCAAGAATGTTCACGAAATTAGGCAATTTATAGGACTCGCTAGCTACTTTCGAAAATTTATAAAATCTTTTTCTTTAATAGCACAACCCTTGACAGATCTTACGAAAAAGGATCGTCCTTGGAAGTGGGGTGATAGTGAGGAAAATTCTTTCATGACATTGAAAAATAAATTATTAGAGAGACCTATATTAGCCTTATATAATCCTGAACATATCACCGAGCTTCACACGGACGCAAGTAAAATGGGTCTAGCGGGTATCCTGTTACAAAAGGAAAATGAAAATTCTCCATTAAGACCAATAGCTTTCTATAGTAGAAAAACTACAATTGACGAACAAAAATTTCACGCATACGATTTGGAGACGTTGGCCGTAGTTCAATCACTCAATAGGTTTAGAATCTATCTTTTAGGTATTCCATTTACAATAGTGACAGATTGTAATGCCCTTAGATCCACTTTTTCCAAACGAGATCTGTTGCCAAGAATAGCTAGGTGGTGGTTGACTTTGCAAGAATTTAATTGTAATATAATTTATCGCCCAAGTACTAATATGACACATGTAGATGCATTAAGTCGTAACCCCGTACAAACACTCGATAATGATGAAATTGAAGTTCCACGTTCACTTGCTATCACAGATGAAGATTGGTTATTATCTCTACAATTAACGGAAAAGATTTCTGGTTTCCGAAACTAAAAAGGTTTGTTACAAAGTATGTAAAATCATGCATACACTGTGCTTATGGAAAAGACGTTTCAGGCAGAAAGGAAGGTTACCTTCATCCCATACCCAAGACTCCCATTCCATTTCACACCATTCATGTGGATCATTTAGGACCGTTTATTAAAAGTTGTAAAGGATATTTATATTTGTTACTCATTGTAGATGGGTTTACGAAGTTCTGTATTTTAAAACCTTTGCGCAATTTAAAAACGACACCCACTATAAATGCTCTCAATGAAGTATTCTCCATTTTCGGATTTCCTTCTAGATTAATATCAGACAGAGGTTCTAGTTTTACCTCCAAAGAGTTCGTAAGTTATTGTCAATCATCTAATATTAAACATATATTAAATGCCGTTTCTTCTCCAAGAGCGAACGGCCAAGTGGAACGATATAATCGCACTGTTTTAGACGCTCTTACCTCTTATACTGATAAATTAGGTGAACACAAATGGGATCAGTCATTAGGAAAAATCCAATGGGGATTAAATAATACGTTAAACAAAGGTATTGGTAAAACCCCAGCAGAAGCATTATTTGGACACTCAATGAATCATGCGTCAGAAAATATGTTTGCAGATGTTTTTACCGATACTCGCCCACAAGTAAACGACCTAAATGCAATAAGATCTGACATTAGTGAACATATAGATAAAAATCAGTCTCAACAAAAATCCTATTTTGATAAACATAGAAAAGCCCCGAAAATCTACTCAATTGGTGATTTGGTAAAGGTTAGAAAGCAGATTAATACTAATGATGGACAGAGTAAAAAATTGTTACCAGTATTTTCAGGCCCCTATAGAATTTCTAAAGTACTTGAAAATGATCGGTACGAAGTATCCAGTATACCTGGATCCAATATAGGAAATAAGAAATATTGTAATGTATGGGCAGTTGATCAAATACAACCATGGATTAATACACATGTTAATGATGAAAGTACTGATAGTGATTTAGAAGAATAATTTATTTTATTTTTATGAAGTTACTAGATGATTTTTCCTAGTAATATTGTTTTTCTTTATTCTTATACTAGACGAAGTTTCCTAGTAATTGATTATTTTACTGGATGATATTTCCCAGTAATCAATCATTATTTTCGCTACTTTTATTTATTTTGTTTTTATTACTAGATGAATTTTCCTAGTAATAAACGAAGTGATTTTATTTTACTGGATGATACTTCCCAGTAATCAATTATTGCATTTTTATTTTTTATTTTATTACTA
>CAWVQL010000133.1:0-21738 GCA_963932265.1 Thymelicus lineola | reverse complement strand
AAATTTTTTCTTCAAGTGAGAATCTTCTCCCTCGTGGTTTTTTTTTATATTGGTACTGCATTTTACTAAATAAAAATGCTGACTCTGATAGTTTTTTAATAGCATTTAAGAATGTTACATTCTTTGAAATTTTTTCTGCCTTGTGTACCATTTGTTTCAATGTTTTGCATTTTAATTGTTCTCTCATCAACTTAACCTTTAGTTTCGACAATTCATTTGTCCGTTTTAATTTACTTGAAGATAAAACTGAAAGAAAAAGGATAATTAATAATAATAAATATTGTGTTTCAGAAGAACGCATAATAATAAGTAAGGTAGTATCTGTGCATACATATAAAGAGTGAAATTTTCAAGTGTGCATGGATGGCCAAATTCAAAACTATGAGGAATAGCGAAAAATAGTCAAAGGGAGTCTCGGAGCCGATTTTGATGAAAACCAAAACTGCATCATTAGATCTGCTCGTTTGTTACTGTCGGTCCATGAACATCCAATAATAAAAATAATAGTATCTGAGATACATAAAATATTTTTCTTTACCTTTACGTTTTCTTCCAGTGGCAATATGAGAGCCATGTGGCATTACAATGTTAGAAGTAGTGGGCTGGACAGAACTAATATGAAGATCTGAAGGCTCTTGTACAGAACTCACAGGAAGATCTGTAGTATCTTGTATAGACATGTTAGAAACATGTCCAGAAAATTCAGCCTGTTGCGCGTCCCCAAATGCTGTAAGAATATATTCTTAGATGTAGAACATTAAACCACAAGACTATGAACATTTTCAACTTTTTTCTACATCACTGCATGAAAACAGTTTGTATGGGTGTTTTCATCATCATCATCTCAACACATCATTGTCCACTATTGAGCATGGGTCTCTTCTCAGAAGGGAATATTAACGCCTTATGGCTTATGTAAGCCTTAAGCCCCTGTAAGTAATAGCCTGGTCAAAATAAAGTTCATCAAAGGTAATAAAAATATATGTTATGACATAATATTAAACATTACCTACATATAATATGAATTTTAAATTTTAGATGGTTTACTATTAATTTGTCATTTTTATTTCACTTACAAATGTAAGTAGGTATAACTCATCTCAGTCATCTCACCACTATTTTAGTAGTACAATTCTTTTCAAGTAACACTCATAGAAAATCACTATTATTACACTACTAATTTAGTTATGTTACTCTGGTCTCTGATTCTACATTCACACATAAGAAATTAAGGATCACAAACTTTTCACAGGAAAAGGTAATATTCAACTTGTGGAAAGTATTCGATATTGAAAAAAATATTGATGTTTTCTAGCGATATATTGATAAATATTCATGTTGGGATCCGATGTTATACATCTAATATATAGATATATTTTTTAAGTGGCACCCCTAAAAGGTATCCCTAAAGTTCATGTAAATTTTCAGCTTCTTGGGAATTTATGCAAGGGTACCTCTATTTTTCAGGCTAATTTGACCGGACTATAAAGACAAGTCTGAAATGGGAGACTCAGTTTCGTACCCTGCAACAGCTTGCCACAAGCTGCCTTGTGGGCTTATTGTTATTTATAAATATGAAATTTAAAAAACTTACACAAATTTAAAGTTGGGAAACTGTTCCCAGTCAGTCTGTTGCCCCGAACTTGATATCTTGGTTCAAAATGTCTACCACAGAGACGCACATTTCGATGTATATAATTGTCATCAAAGTGTAGAACATCTTCACCTAGCACTGACTTCCACTTATTAAATCTGTCCTCCTTAGGATATTTCGGAGATGGAAATGAATGCAGCGGTCCTGAAAAATAAATCATAATTTAATATAATAATTATATAATTTATAAAACAAAACAATATTCGAGAATGCATCGCCGAGTCCCAAGCTTGTATCGCTAATATATTATATTTCTAGCATTTTGTAATGAATTGATTTGGAAAGGAATCGTTGTGCTTTTCATACTAGAATATCATAAGAAAGAAGATATTTGTATTCTGTGTAAGTATTTATTTTAATACAAAGTGCAGACTTGTCATTATTATTTATTATTACTCATAGTTAGCTACAGGTTCTCCTTTGTAACTGTATATATCGAGTATATCGAGTTTAAACCATAAAATTATCAAGAAAATATGTATTTTCCAATCAAAACAAAAAATAAATATATTGTTTACTGTTGAATTTTAAAAAGTGGATTTCTATTTAAATACGTAATTACTTATAAATATTCTGAACCTCTAGTGGATGAAAAGCATTTCAGGACACACAAAAATATTATCACAAGTGAGCTCACTGACCCGCGGTTCTGATAACTTTACAAACGGAATTTTAGAAAAGCTACGAAATAATTATGTACTTACCGACAACCTTACACCCAAAATAGCATCTCCTCTGCATGTCGACAGGAAATAATATACTTGCAACAGTATCCAAATCGTTAGAAAATCGTAGTCAGATGAAGAGTAGCCGGGTCAAACGGAGAAGCAGATAATGTCGAAGTCCAAAGTCAATAGCAAAGTCGATCGGTAAAGGCAGGTAGCAGCGAGTCCAGGGTTAACAGCGAGGTCGGCGGGGTCAATCAATAAAATACAAGGTATACGCAATGAATTCACACAAAAGAAGTCCGAATAACCGAAAACTTTTGAGCGAATGAATCATGCATGTGGCAATTATTGAGGTTATGAAAAAAAATTTGACATATAAAAGTTGCCACTTAAGTTTGCAAAATTCTTACTATTAGATTTTAATTTTAATTTATCTTTAACTCATATTTAGTGGATTTTACTTTCATATAATAAAGTATTTTAAAAGTAAAAATATTCTCAAATTTTTGTATTCTTGTTTAAGATGTAAATTTGTACATTTAGTATAAATTGGTAGATTTTAAACTTCCATTTGGTAGATTTCCACCGGAGATTAGCAATGTAAATTTTTTTATTAGATAGAGCGCCATCTAGCTGGATATTGAAGTATTGAAGCCCCTGATTTTCGGGTATAGTGTATAACCTATGGCGTCCATTACAAATTACATTACAGTACAGTACCACAGATAATGTTATAAACAAAAACTTATTAACAATACAGTGGTTTTAACCACAGAGTAATAATGAAAGTTAACACAGATTATCAATTACATTTTACAACATCTTCCTCTTAATATTTTGAGTTCCAAATAAAATCAGAATTAATGCTCTTATCACATAATATTAGAAATAGAATGTACAATCATAAAATGTAAAACATTACTGTCAGATTATTTTTATACCTTATCAAAACTCAAACTTATGTTTCATAATCTGAAAATTTATCAGGTAGTTTAATCACCCTGCCTAATCTAGACCTTTTCACCTTCAAGTTTGGATTCTCTATGCTGGAACTATTGGGGCCTGTTTATAACATTATCTGTGGTACTGTACTGTAATGTAATTTGTAATGGACGCTTTGAGCATAAATAAAATACTGATTATGATACATAAAACTAGATCTTTGATTTGATAATACTACACTTGTAAACAACACTTGTACCATAACCAAAATTTTATCGTTTTTCTAATTTCAGGTACGCATACAGTGCTTCGTGGGTTCCCAAATCCAGACAAGGACCGAGAAAGATTCAACACAATGCAATAGGTGGAGACATTTTGTCAGTGGATAATCTTCAAATATATAAGTACCGGACCGACGTGTATGTCGCAGTCACTTTGAGTACAAATATTTATGTCGTAACAATAGGATCAGTTCCAATGCAGTGCCGACATTAAATATGCCAGGTATGTATATTTTTTCTTTCTGTGTTATTATTTCTTTGTAACAATATATCACATTCACATAGTGTAGGGCCCTTTTAGAAAGCTTGTATGAAATTGTAAAATCCTCAAATATCGAAATACAAAATAATGCTATCCTTCATAAAATAGGGTTTATTGAATGAAGGGTGTAATGCTATCTTAGAAAAAAAATTGGTTGTCTGTAAAGTCGGTTTACGGACAATGGTTTTACGTGATAACGTCTATTTCGTAGAAGAATAATTTATGATATAAATAATGTAATGTAAGAACGTAATGGAAGCCCTACGCACGGAGCCGCGGTGCTACTCGCCAGTTGTGTCAGCTTGAACATGGCTTGACGCGCCACCGCGACCCGCGTATCTAGCTAGATTATAATATTAAATTTCATACTAACTATACGATTTTAAACATATTTGAGTTGAAAATTTGGTTTAAATCGTTTTAAATATCAGGAGCTGCGCGACATCTGTGATTTTCTTGACTACAACTAAAGTCCGAGTCGATGTACTGTGTAAAGTTCTTTCAAGTAGTTCATACCTATAAACAGAGATGACGCTATTGTAGATTTTCTTCCAAGCGGACCGATTACGCTTGAGTGGGAGAGAGACGGCCGGTCTAGCGTGCCTCTCTCTCTAATGCTGCGCGCGCTTCCGTGACGTTACTCGGTTTTCGTGAATGCCTCTCAGGCTCATCGTCTTTATAAACGTTATCACGTTAAAATTAATGAAGTCTGAAGTGTTCACATTTCGACAATTGTACAAAATACACCACTCATAATATGAAAAGCCAAAATAAAATGCAATAATTATTTTCAAAGTAATTTAAGACAAATAGAAATAAAATCAATTTTGTTCTTTGTCGTTTATCACACTGTTTTTGTTAGTGTATATTACATTTATATTATCTGTGTTACATAGTCTGTTATTTGGATGTAGAACGGATATTGTACGTATGGCAACTCTGTCATCTTACTTCCGCCCCGTCTCCATGTTGAAGTTATGCAGTCGAGTCAAGTAAGGTTCTTTAAAATAAGTTTTGTAATTGTGCACAAGAATAAGTAATAAAGAAAGTGTTAACATTTTGGCATTTTATTGGCGTCCCACCCAGTAAGTACTTTAATATGGTAGCAGAGCGTGGTTGGAATAAAAAGGGACGCCAATTGTAAAAGTTAGAACACGGCACACGCTATTGACACCATTGAACGAGTAATGGCCGCGTCACAGAAAAGTGCATCAGATTTTTGTGTTCCATTATTTGATGGAGCCGATTATAGTAATTGGAAATACCGCATTTTGAAATTCCTGCAATATAAAAAGTGTGCCGAAGTGGCGACACGAGAAAAATGTTCGAAAGATGTTGAGAGCACATGGGAAGAAAAAGATATTCAAGCTACCAATTATATTTACAGTGCTATCACTAATAGACAACTTGAGTATATAAGCGACCTCGATTCGGCGTACAAAATTTTACAAAAATTTGATGAAATGTATCTAAAGAAGTCGACAGCTCTGCAAATAGTATGTAGAAATAACCTTGAAAATGTCAAATTAAGAAACTATTCAGACATAACAATGTTCTTCGATGACTATGAAAAATGTGTTAATGAACTGAAGCAAGCTGGTGCTGCTATTACGGAACAAGAAAAATTAAATTATATGTTGAAGGCATTGCCATCCGAGTATAGTTACATGGGGGACTTGCTAGACGTCTTACCTGAAAAAGAAAAAACCGTGGATTATCTGAAGAGTAAGTTAAAATTGAAATACATTGAATCGAAGGGTTCCAGAAGTGATGAACAAGTGGTTAGTGAAAAATTAAATGCATTTAAAGCGGAACGGTCAATACAGAAAAATAAATTTACATGTTTTACTTGTGGAAAACCCGGTCATTATAAGTAGGACTGTCGCTACAATAATTATGTAAGCTCCCGTGGTCGTGGCTCATCAGTTGGTTATAGAGGAAGAGGACGAGGTTCATATAATAGTGTTCAAAAGTTTCAAAAGTCAAATGATAATTACCGAGGAAATAATTTTTATACAACTGTTGCAAATAATAGTGAAATTAATAACAAGGAAAATTCTATGAATGGAGAAATAATTTGGCTATTAGATAGTGGATGTACTGATCATATTGTTCTCATATTGATCATATTGTATTCTTAGATGGCGCGAGGAATAAGATAGAAGATTCGTTTTATTGCTAGATAGATGGCGCTAGCTGCTCATTTTACTCTTCATATTATGTTAAGAGATGGCGTTAGTTACCACTGTTTTCTTTTTCTTATGTTCGTGGTTATCTTTTAAAAAGTGCTAAGTTGTATTCATAGATGGCGCGAGGAACAAGGTAGAAGATTTGATTTATTGCTTTTTCATCTCATTATCTTGAAACCAAAATTTTGGAAAGTTTCACTTCTATCACGTGTGAATTGCACACATTTTCTTTTTTTATTTTGTTACCTCAAAAGTTACGACTGGGTGAACCGACTATTATGATTATTTTTTTAATCGAAAGCTGGTGCAAGTCGTGTGGTCCCATATAAATTTTAGCGAGATCTGACAATGGCATCCATGTCAAAAGCATATAAGTACTATCTATGTCTGTGATATCTTAAATTTGCATTAATTATGTGCGTGATAAATGGACGAATAACTCAATATCCATTCTTTTTTTATTGGATGTACTTCATTTGAAGTCGGTTATTTTTTTGTTAAAATTTTAGATTATATTAGTTGGTGTCTGTGAAATATTGGACTTCCAATGATATTCTGAGATAGGATAAACGACTGAATTAAAATCAAATAAACAAATTACATCAAATTACCTTGAGGTGGTGTGGTGGGCTCCGGCGGGGCGTTTGGCCGCGAGCGCGGGGACAGCGGGGCGCTCTGCCCCGGCGAGTCCGGAATCTCGCTGGGGGAGATGCAGCCCGAGGTCAGGCGGCTGTAGAACAATAAGGATATTTACACTAATTATAAATTACTATAATTTTTTGTCTGTAACAAACAGATAGTAACAGTCAGTAGCAGACAGATAGTATTGAATAACGGATTGTGACGTCACGTGACGTTTTTGATGGGAAATTTGATAATGATTTTTATTTATCAATTTTTGTTTTTAAATTGAAGATTATTATTTTTATAACATTTTTTTCGTGAATATTAAGGTCCTATCTATAAAATTAAATTGAATCCTAAAATTAGTCAACTTCCCTATTATTATAAATAAATATATAACGCTACACATTCATAACCCCATACTAGGATTCCTAGTGTCTTGGGTGCCATGCACTACACATAAAGACGAGAACAAAAATTTAAACTTATCATTCAAATATTCGCCTCATTGGGAATCCAACCCAGGACCGGCGGTCCGGCAAACCATACACCAAAACACACACGGGTTGTCGATGCATTAATTATTTCTTTCTTCTTCTCTCTTTCTTGGCTGGAAACCCGTGATACTGTTTTGGTGAATCAATTTGCTAAGAATATTGAGTTGTTATGTCTGTGTTAAAATTTTAAATATGACAACCGTCCTGCAACAATTTATTCATGATGATGTAAGGTCAGTACGTTGGTCATACTTTATAATATGTTTTGAGTTGTAATTATTTGGCTCACTATTTTCTTATTCGATCCTTGATTGTAATGAAATCGCACCTTTCATTTGTTCGTTCTTCACGTATTCTTGCATTGAAGACCCGTACAGCGGCGGCGAGTGGAAATTTGGCACTGCCAATGCTAAATTTCCACGGGCCGCAACCATACTGCTTTTGCAGATTCTTCTTTCTTCATTAGGGGCCATTCATTAATTACTAACAAGGCAAAATCTTACATATGAAGGGGGGAACTAACCCGGATATTTGAGAAATCTTACGTGCCCATATATGAGGATAGGGGGAATCAAAAATGGCAAAACTTGTCCTTACGTATTTAGTGAATGGTTCCTTACTATAATACATTAGTATGTTTTTTAGACAAGTCTTATTTGGTGAATAATCTTACACCATTTTTATAGTAATGTGTTATTAAGAAATAAGGCTGGCATAAAATGAAAAGAATTCAAAGACAGATAATAATTAGAATATAATCATTTTATGTCAAAATAATTTCTGATTAACATTAATTTTTTTTAATTAAATTAATATTTCATTAAAAATTTGTGCCAAGATTATTTTCCAAATAAGACTCGTCCAAAAGAAATGGAGTGTACAAACACAGCATATTAGTCTATGTACTGACCTTACTTTAACTACATGCCCAAAATAATAGTTTCAGTTCCAGCCACTAACCTACACATTTTTCAAGTGAAACTTCTTTAAAATCGTTGTGATTTCAAACTGGAAAAAACGACAGGTAAGAGACACAAATACAAAAATGTGTAGGAAAGAATGAGACAGAAATATACTCGGCAAGCATGCATATAATATAACTGTTAATTTCGTCGCTGAATCTAACTTCTCCGTAGCTCAATGGTCAAGAGTAGAGTAAATATGGGGGACCTGGATCAAGTAGATCCAGGTTCCCCCACATTTACTATTAGTTTCATTAATTAGTTACGTATATTCATATCATCGATTCACTTTATATATTCATAAATCTAGTAATGTCCAATTTACGCCACTCAGTAATCAATCAACTCAAATAGAGGTTGAAATTCTTGAAAATTGTTTTATGCCATCACTAAGATCAGCTTAGTAAGAGTGATCGGTGTACTGAGCCAGAAGATCACAAGTTCATATCCTGCCCGTGATCTGTTCTCAGCAAGACCTAATCAGGTCTTACATCAGGTTAAATCTAATCTGATTAAATCTAATCTGATCTGTTATCTGGGTGTGTATTCATTTAAATTTGGAATAATATACTGACCTGATCTTAACTGTGGGGTGTTTAATGAAATACGTTTGGTCTTATCACTACGATATCTTTATTTAAATTAACAGTAGCGAGAAACATAATTACAAAATCCAGAACCCGAACAAATATTAACTTTTGTTCATGTGGGAATTGAACCCACGACACTCGGTTTAGATGGTTAAAGAACGTGTTAGGTATATTGCACTCAGTTGTGACCAGGTCTTAACCATTATGCCAAACGTGTCGTCAAATATGTTACAAATTAGCGAAACACTTCATGCACTTTATTTACATGACGTGTATTGTATGAAATCATTCATTCGATGCACTTCCATATATATATTTTTCATTACAACATGAAAGATTTCTCACTAACACAATTCTTCACGATGTTTTGCCACTTATTAATATATTCCCCCCCTTTCACAGCGTTCAAATAGAAACATTGTGGAAAATTTATTGCATGCTGCATCCAAGGATCATCATAAATTTCCCAATCTTCTATAACACCTCCACATGAAAAACATGCTGCTTTATCATATGGATTATTTCCATAATAAAAGAATCCAGCATCAGCCATTTCCATTACTAATCTTTTCCCTGAATTATTCGTCCCCCAATAATAATTAAAGGATAATTCACGTATTTTGTATGTATTATACATATCATATCGAGGTTTATATTCAGTTTGATACATATTTTATTTATTTATTTACTAGTTCTTGATGCTAATAATTATAAACGTAGAATGACATTGCTTTAATGATGCACACAATTTATAAACGTGATTGAACAGGATTGGGAGAGATAGTAAACATATTATAAAAAAAAAATGAAACAAGAACTTTTTTATTTCATAAAAAATTTATTATCAAGGCACCATTTATTTAAACACAATATATTTTTTAAAGCACACACACAGTTATGATAAATACAATTATACAAATCTTCACAATGTTTATATTGATTATATAAATGTATTAAACTAGAACAACCTTGATCTTCTAAATTAAATATATTACTATTACTATTTTTTAAAATATGCTTTAACCACAAAACTTTTTCTGAACCTTTAACGTAAATACATTTATCTCTTAATATATCGGAAATCAAACTCTGGTAATTGGAATAAGGTACAAATCCTTCACTCCAGTATATCTTTTTGTTACGTTGAATCCAAAGAACTACCTTGTTTTCAGATTCCGTAAAATTTTTAAATGGAAATGGTGGCTTAACTAAAAACATTTGTAGTTTTTTGTTGCACAATATAGCGATTTCTTTTAATATAAATTCATCTGCTTCTGTTCTAAATCCTTGAATATCAACAACAGCAATCATGATAACCTGCGCACAATGTTGCTAAGAGGTTTGTATTCCACAAGTCGATCGTTTATAATCAAACAATACGCAGTTGTCTTATCTGGTATTGGTGTGGAACATTCAACTTCTAACCGTACGTCCACTGGACCGGTTTTTAAACTATCGTTTTGTCTTGAGCAATCTAAGATAAAAAGGGGGGCCTTTTCTTTAAAATCTGTAAGATCTAGCAATGGGTCTACAGGACTGTTGTAATACGACTGACGAAATTTCACATACATTTCATATAATATACTGTACTTGTTTTCAGAAAACTTTAAACTTAAAGGTTCGTAGGGATAATATTGCGAATTCAAAAAGAGCGTTACGTTGGTCACTTCACAATGATCGAATAGTGAACTGTCTTTAGTTTTATTATTTTTTCTATTAGTTTGTAAGCAAAAAATAACATATCTAGGCTTTTCCAATTGCGAAGCAGTCTTGACTGACCAAGAATGCTTTGTAGTTTTAGGTAGTAAAGGATATTCGTATAAGTCCCAATTTCTAAAGGCCATCTGAATCGGCTTATCTTTTTCTAATTGCTTTAAAAGCCTTAAGCGTTCTAGATCTGAAACTTTTATATGTGGCACTCTCCACTGAACTCTTTGTATATCTATTTGAAATTGAGCAACATCATCAGTCAGAATAACACTATTTAAGTTACAGTTACTCCTATTCAATATAAGCTCATGTTTACAATTGATCACAATTTTATTATAATCTTCTGCAAACCCTAAAATTTTATTTAACGGTATCACAGCACTAAAATGTCCATCACTTTTGAATCCGTTTAAGTTCCAACCCCATAATGCAGCAACTTTATTTTCTGCTTCGTTTAATGAGATGTATGATTTTATCGTTGACGTTATTCCTGAATTTTTTATACGATCTATTTCAATACCATTCATTTCGTATCTGATGTCTTGAAACAAAGACATAACAGGGTTATTAGTGAACGTAACAGTTTTCTTGATCTGATTCCCATCCTTGCCGAACAGCTTTGCCTGACCTTCGATGTAAATTGAACTGGCTGATGGTAGTACATATATGTCTTGCTGGTGTATGGGGATTCTGATTTCATCGTTTTCTCTAAAGCTGTTATTGTAGGGATTGTATGAATGGACTTCATAACTTACTATCGAAGTGTCGAAGTGTGGTAATTCAGTAATTTGTAGTATATTCATACTTTAAACCCTAAAGCTTTCAGAAAATCTTTATTCAATTCTGTCAATTTCTTAATTTTTTTCTTACGTGTTTGCACCTTGACGGGTGTAGAAGAACTAGGACGTTTTATTTTCACTGAGGTGTCTTTATAGTGTACTATCATTTTGTTTTCCTTATATGAAGACGTAGTTGAATATGTTCTTCTCCAAGGTCAACGCAGTGACCAAATTGATTAACAATCCTAACAGATATGGATGAAATTATATTTTTATTAACTGGAAAGTAAATAACGTTTTGTGGTATTTCTAGGCATCGATGACGTAAAGCAGTATCAGATACAAATTCATGAATAAAGTGAGTTGGTAATCCGTTGCAGTACGAACCGTGAACAAGATCACATTCAATTCTGATGACTGACAGACTGCTGTTAATAATGGGGATATTCAATCCAGAATTTAATACTGAAAAGTATAGCAAACCACACTCATATTGACCAGATAAATGTAGTGGTGGTTGAAAGTACGAAATCAATTCCGATGTATTTCCAGAGATGGTAACCGTAGTAGACATGCTCGTATACTGAACTCTTTTGTAAGATTCTATTCATTTTATTCCTTTACTATGCCAAAAATTCTTCAAAAACTTTAAACAAAGATGTCCACAATTGAAGGGGTGATCGCGCTGAATATTATCGTAATTATAGTGAACTCTAGAACCTACATATTTAATAAATTCCTTTGGAGGCTTAAGATTTCCATAACTGTCAAAAGACTCAATATAATCATTGTATTTTGCATAGGCTACCCAATGAGATCCAGGATTTTTAGAGCTATCTAAATTAATAACTCCACATTCTTTTTTAAAAGGGTGTTTAGGGAGCTCATCTCTCATAAAGACACCTCTAAAATACGGAATATTATTTCCATACATCAAAATGTCCAAATTATTCAAGGCTCGTTTGGGTAGCCGATATTTTAGTTTTTTTCTTTCGATATGAAAATTCCGAGCCCATCTTTATGTGATTTAAGGTGTAGTCCTTTTCCTATGCAAAGAGCCTCCATCTTTTCATTATGTCTCTTCGATTCAGCATACAACTTTTTTGCCATTTTGAATTCATTTATGGTTTTAGCAATACCAGCTGCACCACCTGCTAAGGCTCCTGCTGCAGATAATCCCGCAAAAATAGGGATCAAGGGTAATACTCCCCCCGATTTTGGTATAGGAATAACACGAGGGAGTTTAACGGATGAATCATTAGCTAATTCTCTGGCAGCGGCCATAGCTAATTCTATTGCTACTATTTTGCATTTTGGTTTTAATTTTTTTATGTGTCTTTTCGTTTTGTTTATAATATTTTTAAATTTATTTTTACCCCTTCTCCACATACAAGTTTAGAAGAACATTTTTTGTTGATTTTTTTAAGGCCAGAGCCAGTTTTAATTTTTGTTGATATAGCACTGCTTACTAAACGTGCTGCTAATTTTTCCCCTACACTCGCATCCGGGGCGACTGCTCGCTTTTTTGCCATATTTAACAAAACTAAATCTGCCTGGTGGCGATCCTTTAAGTTTGAAGACTTACTATAGGCAATATCGTGCTCTTTGCAATATTCGTCTAATTTATTGATGCCTTTATCTCCGCGTGTAAGCCTTTTAATTAATTTAGTGCCAGGTCCACAATAATTGTATCCTGGTAAATGTAATTCAAATGGTAAATTATTTATAAACCAATTTAGTAGACTGCTCTCTCCAATACCCATCACAAGACTGATGCATCATGAGTTTGAACATTTAATAAATATTTGATTTGTCAATCCAACTGTTTTCAGAAGAAGACAAACCTAACCATTTTACTAAAACCCTATTTCCTTTTCTTTTAAGAACTTTTTCGACTAGATATAAATTAGGATGTTTTGTCTTTTGAAGCTCTTGCACATAAAATGCACCTAAAATGGGTTGGCCTCTAATTGCATCTTCAATTAAGTAGGTAATAGGAGTTGTATTTTGTATTTGTCGAATTTTAAATATTTCTGTCGACCAATTGGGAGTATAACCTTTTTCAAATGTTCCTTTGTATTTACTGATACGTACATAATCGCCTACATTAAACTTGCTTTTTGTATTATCGGTTTTTGCTAACCTGAAATATCTCTCTAATATATGTGTTTTATTAGTATTATTCACGTTTGCCGGGATTTCATTAATTGTCCGATGATAGGCGTGATTGTATTTATACATAACATTATTTAGAGTATTATCTATCCAGTTATAGTCACCCTTCAAACTAAATTCTTTATACAGCTTAGATTTTAATGTTCTGATAAAACGTTCAATTATTGATGCCTTTTTTGTTGAGAAGGTTGAATAATGGTTTATATGAAAAGATTTCAAAAGTTTTTGAAATTTATTATTATAAAATTCTGTTCCATTATCCGTTTGAAGATTTTTGGGGATACGCCCTGTATCCAACAAAATCTTGAAAGAGTTGCATACAACATCTTTGGTCTTACTTTTCAAAGGAAAGGCCCAGGCGTATTTCGAAAATGTATCAATAACGGTAAGAATAAATCTGTAATTTTTATTTTCTTTTGAAATTGCTTGCATATCAATTAAGTCTGCTTGCCAAAGGTCATCTATATCTTTCATAATAACATGTCTTTGTGGAAAGTTAACTCTCGCATTTTTATGAATTTCGTTTACCACATCAGCTTTACTCATATTTAAAATTTAGTACATAAAACATTTATAGTGAATCCAGAAATGGTACTGAATGAAAACCATGTTATTGCTACTATTTATTCTTTAATTATGTTAGCTTCTTTCAATTCTTCAATTATAGATAATATTTCATTATCGTGATTTGTATTGCCAGCATCTCTTGAAGCAACTAATAGTTTCAATCTCTCAACTAATTCATTAGGATCATCCCAATATACCAGGTCCGTATTTTTTTTTATATTTCTTTAACATTGGCAAGTTTCCCCCAAGTTTAGTGTGAATATTATCGTTTGACGTTTCAGAAAACAATGGTTTGATTATTTCACGATATTTTATACCTTTATCACCTTTTATTTGACCTCTAGGATTGAAGTCTCTCTTATGAGCATTTGTATAATGCAATATATCCTTGTACACAAGTTTATCTTGGCTGGATATTAGTTTTAAATCAGGTTTTTTTCGAAGTAAAAGTTCTTTCAGGCCAGGAGTTAACTTGTAAGATTTATTATCGATTTTAATCAAAACAATATCATCGTTATTCAAACTGTCAATTTTAGAAAATGATACTACTGAATTTCCCACCAATAAAGTTTTGTTTTCACTTCTTATTCCAAACGGTATATTTATACCATCATAAATATTATAGATATCCTGACCATCTAATGAAATTTCTAAATCATCTGGTAATCCTATTTTAGGAGAGTTTTTAACCAACGTTGCAGAATTAAGTTTTGGTTCGTAGCAGTCCTCAAACTTTGTAGATGAGCTAGTATTAATGTCATCCAATTCAATATCTTCAGAATCAGTGAATGTTGTATTTTCTAAACGTTTAATTTTTTCCATACTTATATTCGAATCAACTAGAGTTTTAAGGGGATCTGTGACAGGTTTTAGCATTTTATTGAATGACAAGTTCATAGAGTGTTCCTGATCCTTCATTTGTTTTATTTTGTTCTTTATGGAATCTACAGACTTCATTAATTCTATTTTAATATTTTTCTCCATGTTTTACCAATTATAAGAACTGCATTCAACTAAAGAACAAGTTATACTGAATTGATTTTGTATTATTAATTACTTATATGTGTGTATAAACAGTCAGTCAAAATTAAAAAACATATCAAAATTCTGTCTGTATCTTCCATTATTTAATGACGATTCTTTATTAATAAGTAGGAAATTATAAGGTTTACTCCAAACAGTTTGACAAATGTTTTTGAACTCTTTCCATTGTAAATCAGAACTGACATGTTCTTCATAAAATATGCTTTAAATTCACATCATCTTGTTTGAATATAATAAGAAAATTAGCATTGTCACGTAGCAATTGCTTCGGTATTTTAGAATAGGTTTGAGATAAATAGAAACAATCTATTTGTTTATGCCTACCCATACAAAAATAATTGCGGATATTTATTTGATTTTCACAAGCAACATCATCAAATATAAATACAGAATTTGTTAAAGCTTCACTCGGAGAAATTACATCTTTGTTATTATTGAACTCGAAAAAGTTAATCTGTGGCACTCTTTTTAATACTTCGACCAAGAAACGGTATTTTGGTTGAAAAGAAGTTTTAGAGTAAAGATAAAGATTTTTAAATTTGAGCCCATTTTCATGAAGCAGTAAACTAATCATAACGTTCGTTTTACCACAGTTTGATGGACCACATATTATACAGCGAATAGTATTTGGCAGTAAAGCGCTATGTCTGATGTGGTGAACAGAGTCACTTAATCTTATATTATTAACATTGAGAGATACGGGTTGTTTGATCAACTTCATAGTGTATATTAATCTTATTTCCGCCTAACGTACACTTATATACTCATTACTACATGAACCTCATCATAGAACAAGCATGAACTTAAATTCGATGATAACGTTTATTAAGTTGAATACGTTTGAATAAAAGTCCTTGTTTAGGAAATATCATTTTATTATATGTTCATCGTAGCGTATACATTCACTCATAATAGTAGCGTAATATATTCATCTATAGTACATAACTTACTCTAAAATAATTATTCATACATCATTTCTATACAATACATTAATTTAGAACAGTGGTTGTCTAGATGTAGATTACATAATAATTAGTGCTCGATTTAAGAATAATAAAAAAATATTATGAACACTGGTTTAAATCATCGCATCACAATATCCCCAAGGCAAAGTGTGAATTTGATCTGAAAGTATCTGAACTTTGTCATCGTTTCTATTCAATGCTTGCTTACTAACTTGTTGCGAGTACAATATATGCTTGATAGATTTTATAATATTCATTTTAAACGACTGGCTTTTATCGGATAACAAAGAATCATTGTAATTACTTTGTTTTAAATGCTTAGTAACAGATTTAGACATACCTTTCGCTTTTGTTATCAGTGAATTCAAACTGTTAATGCAATAAAGTTTTGCTCGTAAACCTGTAAATTCTGTAATGACATCACCTCCCATTTCGTCTTTAAACAAGCCAGGAATTTTTGAGTTAATTCTAGGTATGTTATATTGATTATCTATTGGGAAATTACTAGTATCAAAATATTTTATATTATCGTGCATGTCATGGTAAAAGTCTTCTGTATGAATTAAGTAAAGTAAACTATCGGTATCTGTATAACATAATTCAGCCTTGTTTCCATATTTCTTTTTTATGTAATCGTAATGAAACTGATACAAGTATTGTTTAGCGTACTCTAAAACTGTAAATCCGATGTAAATTGGTCGGTCTAATATTATTTTCTCACGATTTAACTGTATTGCTACAAAATCGTCCGCAAATATTGAAACACTTTTAAAATTAGGTTTGGAAATCAATTTTTCTGCGCAAAGTTTCTTATTCGTGAAGTTTTCGTTGTCATTCCATTTGGTTACTAGTTTTATGTCCACTTGTTTCCTTTTATTTTCTATAGTTTTACCAAATATTGCATTATTTAGAAGTTTAAAAAAATCTTTTTCAAAAGAAGTTTTAGATGCTATACGCCGATTGGTATTTAGGTCTATATATTTCTTTAAGAAATCATCCTGTCTGAACGTTAGTATGCGATGTATTTTTTTTAAAACTAGACCATTTTTTATGCATTGTTTAAAATGTACATAATGAATGACATAATTAAATTTATCATATAGATTAGCAATTAACTTGGTTGATTTCCCTCCAGGAGGTACTAATTTTTCTGCAGCAAATGGTAAATCTTTATGCTGATCGTGAATACAATCTGGGTAAGATAAATCTACTTCTAATATAAAACCATATAAGCTGTCATCTGATACATGCAATACATTAAAGCCGTCAATTTCATTCTTAGTTAAAAATCGGAACTCTGAAATAGGCAACTTTTTAGTCATTGCATAACCATAAAGATTATTGCAATCTAGATAAATCAAATAACTCGAGGGTTTTAAATTATCATAATGAGGTAAATATTTATTATTTGCTTTAGCGTGACGAAGGAAGCATTGTGCTAAGCCCCCACGTATACCCTTTTCAATAAATGTATAAATTTCTAAATCACGAATGAGCTCTAATTCAACGCTAGTGTACAGAAGCATAGCATCCCAACTCAAACTAGGTGAAGTCACATAGTGAGCAGAATCCAGTTTGTAAAAATATAAACTTGTCTCTCTAAATTTTTCAAATATGTCACATAACAACAAAACATCACATTTCAAATACAAATCGCTGTATTCACCAAGCGTCTTTATCTCAAAATTATTCCAAATATCTTGAGCGTGAGCATACTCGTCATCTGTTAAAGATTCCATGGTTAAACTATTATAAAATCTAGATTTTGGGGGTAGTTCTTTTTCATCAAATCTTGACCAGTCATCCATATAATCATATGGATAAATACCTTTCTTACGTAATAAGTTAAGTTTACTTTTATCCTTAAACTCTCTTGTTAAATAAACAAAATCTTTTTCTGACAAGCTTTTACTTAAAGAATCTAGACTCGAGCTAAGAAAATGAAAGGAATCAATAAATTTAATCTGTATTGAGCGAGTACCTTCTCTTGTCTTAATTAATTTAGTTATTGTGAGATATTTTTCTTTAGTTTTTGGAATTATTTTGATTGAGCCTTCATATTTAGCCAACTCTCTAATAAATATATGTGAGTCATAACCACTTAAATTATGAAATACAACCGGTATGAATGGACACACTTTATACATCAAATTACAATGCGAGTGCGCTGCCCCTCTATACTCGGAAGTAATATGATCATGATCACAAACTTTATCTCCGGACAGTAACTGATTACATATATGACACTTAGTTGCATTTCGATATTCTCGTTCTTGATTATGAGTTAAAGGTTTCATTGATAAATGAGTAGACAAAACTTTGTTTATTCGTTTAGCATCTTTTACTAAACGTTTTAAGAATACCTCCACACAATCTACGCCTCTATATGTAACAAATTTGTTAAGTTTGTTATCATGAAAACAACATACGTAATATGCGAAACTTGATGGTTGATGCATTTTTAGTGTCGCAGTATTTTTAGAGCTATGTTCATTGCATTGTATTAACAAACTCTCGAAATCAGCATAAATAATAAAACTAATCTTAAGTTGTCTTTCATAGTTTTTAAATTTTAATATGGTATGTTTTTCCGGTAGTATAGTTAATATTTTAGAACAAGTATGAGATGCGTATTTATTTTCATTTGTAAAAAATTGTAAACATGAATCGCATAGGAAAACTTTGCCATGATGATGCGTAATCTGACGTCGCACTAATCGTACGAGATCTTTTATTAAACAATAATGTCCTTTACCATTTCTTTCAATATATAACAAATTAATATGATTTTCTTTTTTCTTATTCGTCATATATAAAGGTCCGGTTACAACAAATTTATTGTCTAAACCATATATGGTAATGCTTATTGTAGGATTTATCAATTCAAAAAGTTTTATATCATTATGTGAAGGAGGTAATGACATTCCTTGAATATTGAGAACTTCGCTATAATGAGGATAGGACGTCGTTCTGCACACATTATTTGTACGAGGAAATAATGCGGCTACGACGCACCATAAAAAACAACATTCATCATTATTATGTAAATTCAAACAACTTTTAGTATTTTTTATTACTGAGGGCAACTTAATGTACGTGCCACCTCTCATGGGACAATATTTACTTATATTCATCTCAATATGACTTAGCGAAAGATATGTCCAACCTGATTGTACTTGCTCAAATTCAGACATTTTTCGCATCAAGACATGTATTTTATTCGAAAAGAAGTCATTTATATCAGTATTTTTATAGATAATATCGTACTTAGTGTTAAAAGATTTCAGTTCTAGTTGTTCATTGTCAGCTCTTAGTAAAAGAAACTTAACAATTAGCTCAAAATTTACTTTTATACAGTCATACTTATTCAGTATCATAGTTATTAATTTATTAATGTCTGGAAGCACAGAATTCAGGATCGCCTCAGGGGTGAGGTGCTCGTCATCCTGAATCATATGTGTATCAATATTAGTCAGGATCGCCTCAGGAATGAGGTGCTCGTCATCCTGAGCTAAGTTCAGACGATAAGTTGCGATTCTATTTTTAAATGCTGTTGCTACAATAAAAATATTTTTAAATTCAGTTCTCAATAAACTATTTGTTTTGTGAATATTATTTCTTAAATGATATGGATACTGATTTCGTGGTATTTCAGTTTTGCATTTGGTACAAGTCATAATTGTACTACATGGTCTTGTTAAAGGTGTTCTGTGTTCTCGGGACTGTACAACTGTGAAATAATACATTAGGTATAAGTAAATACATATTTTATTGATAAAATTAATTGAATATTACATTAGCATAGTATAGAAAAATAACTAGGAATAAAAAAAAACACACACACACACACATACACACACACACACACATCAGAAAAAGTCACTTATCAATTCATATTATAAAAGAAAAACTTAATAATATGAATTGATAAGTGTAGCTGGACAGTTTTTAAAATCTTTCTCTACAGACGACGTAAATCTCTTAAGGCGCCATATCTCGGTGTCCGTATCAACTTTAGTTTTTATTGTAACTATTGAATGACGCCACCTGTTCATTGATGGTACGTCTTCAATTTCTTTGCAATTATAGACTTTTAGCTCTACATAACAGGACCCCTTTTTCGTCTCGCTTATTTTACGGGCATAGCCCTTCTCAATTCTCTTTGTAAAATAGGAGTAGAGAGGAGACTGTGCTTTACCCAATGCGGACGGCTTCCCCGAATCATCCTCGTCGCTGTCACTGCCGAACAAATCCCGCGCTATTAACTTCTTCTCAGTTAACGGCACAGGATTTATTCGAGGCTTCTTTGATCTGTGTGTCTGGGATCCGGATGCATCTGTTTTCGGACGCTTGTTTCCAGATGATTTTTTTTCGAGCCGCGCCGGAGAAGTGGATTTCGTCATTTGCGAATGCTGCTCGTTGTCTGATTCGCCAGATGAGAATAGTAGAGGCATTGATGGTGCCGTTGACTTGGACCTGAAACAATTAATTCAAAATGTTGTAATTTTATATGAAATTCATAGCAAATAAATCAAGGGTCTGTCCGTAAATCAGAAATAATATTTAGTTTTATAGTTTTCTATTATAACATAATAAGCACACAGGGAATATTTGATTGACAGATTAGAAATTTTACTAATAACCTGAGAGAATGGAATATTAACAAACTAAAAATGTAATAAGTAGAGCCAAATAATTCAGTAATAGTGTTATTCCGTTTAATCAAAGAGCATAATACACGCAAGTTAAATACAAGTCGAATAAAGACAACTAATCAACACATCACTATTTCAATCAATAGAATAACCCTAATAAAGACACATTTAAACACATTTTATAATTTATTTTTATAATACAATAAAATAATTCAAATTAACTTACATTTTATTCTCTGGTTGAAGAGTAGCTGCGTAGAAGATAATTCTTTACCTCGTAGAGAGTGGATTGTGATTTATACTAGCATCCAAGCCATTATATAGAGCAAAATCCAGACGACGAATCTCCAAATATGTAAGTCCACGTGAAAGATAGATGCTTACGGTGCAAAACAAGATGTCACATTTGCAATTCTAAACAATTACGAATTAAGGTGCTATGCACACTATATCAGCTCTAAAACGTAACATCATCGGGACACGAACAAAACAAAGGCGATCCTATGGTGACGATCCGTTTTCCGAGTTGATAAGTGTACTATGACCCTTAGGTACTAATTAGGAACATTTAATGCTCGTCAAATTACAATCATACTACATAAATAACATGACTTTGCTCGTGCTAATTAATGTGTATACATTTTTCCTTCACATAATTTGCATACCACATGCATCAAATCCAGATCAAGCACACACCTACATGGAATCCGTAAACATAATCCCCTTTTTTTCGACAATCATGTAAAAATTAAAGCAAACATACAAATACTTTGATACCATAATTATATATGTAGTGACATACCTTTAGAAACAAATGATCGTAGAACTCTGTCAGCAATTTATCCAAATATGTTAGCTACCATTAGGGCGCTGATATACTGTACTCACTTTCGAAATATATTATTATTTTTCTGTTAAAATGCATGCATACGATATTACATGCTGACCAATGTATAAAGAACCTAAAATACAAGTAATGCATAGATACATATTTATTCCTATGGTTTTGTTCGCATGTTTTTTTATTTCGAAAGGGAATACAGTGTATCAGCGCCCTAATGATACCTAACATATTTGGATAACAAACGCTTATTTTAATAATATTGACAAGAAAGAAGAAGAAAAAAAAAGGTATATAAGGATCAAGACCATGTACCATACAAACTCATTTACC